>JACXIT010000133.1:3931975-3982444 GCA_014737525.1 Bombus difficillimus | reverse complement strand
TTTTTTACTGTTTTAAACAAAAGTTTAAAATTTGTAAGTTTCAGATCTGCTTGTACTTGCGTATTCGTTCGAATAATCGCTGCATTAAAAGTCCACGTTGCGTCAATATATTTAATTGCCAAGCCAATAACGTTTCATTTTGAAATTTTCAAGTCGTTTCCATCTTCCCCAATGTCCCCAAGTCTTCGAGTTTCTACGGTTAGATTTTCAAATTTCCGAATTTTTCTAATCGTTCGATCTTTCCGATCTCTCGATATTATTCCACCGAGGTTGGTCCACTTCCTTTTCGATAACATAAAAATCAGAAAATTTATAAAAATTGACTGTACGTTTTGCAACCGCGGTTTTCGTACGTTATAATTTTCATCGTATTTACGTTCGACGGATTACTCGTGTCAATTGAAAAACGAATTTCTACAAAACTATAAATATTTTCAATCGGTACGACGAGCTTTTTTCTCTTCAGTATACGTTGCAAAATCACTTATGTTCCATTCGTAATTACTAGATTACGTCAAGTATCTGCTTACAGTTGCGAAGCGTATATTTATGAATGAAAGCGCTATTCGTGTAGAATAGTTTCTTGAACTACGTTCGGGTCGATCATACAGCAGAAAGCAACTCGCTGTTTTCATAATCATATGTGCAATACGATCATCTTATATCTGTGCGATATTACATTTTCCTAAATCGAACAAAAAGTTTTTCAAACTTATCGTTAAAATCTTGCGCAAACTAAAAGTTGACGAAACGTTCGAGATTCGACGTGTTGCGAATCAACGTATCTGTTACGGCTCTATTCGCGAACAAATTTTCTTTCAGCGATATTTAAATAATAATTAACGCAACACGAAAACATAGATCGAGTTCTATAATCTTCAGGGAAGATTACGTACTTTGAAAAATTTGATCGCGTTGTTGCAACGTTCGAAATTTTCACGCTATACCTTAACACAGGATAAACAAAGAAAATGTAACTATTGTATTTCTATAAAAATGTTCCTTCGTCGATCTCGCAATTCCACGAACTACGATATAAAATTTATTTAAAGAACATTCTACTACGCGCTACTTTGTCACGTTAGATTAGTCGATTAACATCGGCACTTATCTTTGAAAAATTTGTCAAGCGCGATTGTTGGGGTAATTAGAAACGACAGGGCGACACGACATGACACAACACGTCGCGATAGGACGTAACAGGGATTGAACGTCGCGTCTCGTTCATTGACTAACGACACAATCAAAATAACGTTACGTGGGTCGCTGCTTTATCGCTAGTCATCGCGGGTCACTATAAATAGGCCGATCCAGAAGATGATACAAAGTGCCAAAGTGTTCCTTTGCTTTCGTGCTTGTTTACGCGTATATTTAACCCTTTACGGACATTCCACGAAACTTTTATAGACGATAGTTTTTTAATATTCTCGTTCCTTTCATCTTGTTTTCTACTTTTTCCATTTTTATAGCCATCTCGTTAATTATTTAAATTCCGTGCTGTCGTATAATAATCGCGCAGCGAGTAACGGTGAAAAAGTATCATCGTTGAATTATTGCTAACATTAATTTTGTTAATTATGATTCTTAACAGATATCTGCGAGTAAATACTTTTAGAATTAAATAAATATGAACGTAAAAGCTTTCATAACAGAACGATGAAATCTTGGAGATGTAAAACGTGGAATAGTAAAATTTTCACTCGCGGTGACGTAATGGCATATCTTTTGACGCGTAATTAAAGAAAGTTGTACGGATTCGCGTGTATACGTATTGGCTTGGCAACTAAACGATCGCGGATTTTGTCATTACCACCTAATGAAAAAAGCCGCGATCGTTTAGTTGCCAAGCCAATACGTATAACAGCGGAGGAATGGAATAAAAAGAAAAAGATACTGTTCGATCGTCGGATCTTTCTAGTTGGCGAGTCGACCTAGTTTAATTATCGATATTTCACGCGTTTCTCTCGAGAATACGTTTAAAGTGAAGAATACGACAGATTTATATCCAGTTTGTTTAAAAAGCTCTGTTCCTTCTTTTCTTTTATCGAAATCGACGAATAGCTCGATTGCTTGTATTTAATTTTAATCGAAAGTTGGAAACGAAATACATTTATATCTCTGCGCGAAGAACAAAGGACTCAAACCTCAAGGCTGTACGCTTTGAAACGGAGGGAAAATCCTATCAAGCATCGCAATAAGAGAAAACTATCGAACGTAGTGAAACATCGTGCGCTACATGTGCAATCCTCTTCGACGAAACAGGTTTTAAATGTTAATGCATTTGGTTTTTCTCGTAATATCGTACAAAAAAACGTGTTCCTCCTATTAATAATTAATACAAACATAATTCCCCCTCGTGGATTACGAAAAATTAGATGCCGAAAGATTAAATTACTATTAATCGTAGTTGACACTGTACAAGTTTCGTTCAAAAAAAAAAAAAAAAAAAAAAAAAAAAAAAAAAAAAAAAAAAAAAAAGAAAAAAGAAATATAACGAAATTTTCATTAAAATAATACGATAATCTGAAAATAATATAATAAAATAAATTTTAAATTAGAAAACAGAAGAACGATATTAACAGGAAGTTTAGTAGATCAGGTTATAGGATCCTCGCACGCGTACCATGCGACGATCGACACGAACGTAGTATGCACGTGAGATAAAGCCATCGTGATAGCCATAGTCATGAGTCGATCTCCCTTCCCTCTGATTTTCTTCCGTCGCGGACGAGACTAATTTCGTTTAATGACATTCCAGTTGTTTCGCGCTTTATACGATACACACGCGTTCGTCTTCCCTCTTCCTGCTTATCGATGCTTCTTTACTCCTATTTTCTTTTTTATTTCATTTCGTTCGTTCGACTTGTATTTATTTCTCCTTTCTCGTTACCGATAACTACTACGTCTAATTATTTTTTTTTTACATATAAAACTTAATATGTCCTTGGTACGAGATCGACGTTGATCGAACGTTAGAAAGTTTTTCAACGTTCTGAGCTAGAAGACAGTGTGTGTAGTCGGACAGTGTTTTAAACGAATACTCTACAAGTACGCGTGTATCTACGCTCGTATTTCCTCTTCCTGTTTACTGCTATACACATACACGTACTACTCTCTACTTGTGTTCCTGCCACTTTTTCGTTTGTTTTCTCCTTCGTTATTACGTCCAGTTATATTGTCATGGTATCGGGTACAGTTCTCGCTTTGTTTCATTTGCTCTCGTTTAGTATTAGAAGAGAGCCTCGAAACGTTGATCGACTAATTAAACAAAGTATTCGCATCTGTTTCTACATATCGATTGACGTAATATAAAGCCGCGAGAATTTTCAAATCAAACCTATGAACGACAGCGTCATCTTGGATCTCCTTAAACGGTAAATACTTTGACTTTTCCCAAGACCAGGCCGATCATCCACGTTCTTTTATACACGCACGTGCACTCTTCCTTCTCTATAGAAGGAAGACGTTTCATCGACAATCCGAATTCCTAATTGATCGAGAATACAAGATAAACATAACGATGGTGGTTTTAACACCGTGCCATGTACAATTGGCGACGTTCAACGTCGATTAAACTACCACACAAGTAACACAACTTTCGAAAGAACGCACGAAATCAGTAACTTTCCTCTCGACGTTCGATGTTCCGTGAAAATCGTCCGAAAAGAAGATTTTAAGAGACTATTCGTGCAAATTGCGGTCGTCCGTGCTCTGCAATGCCGTGTAAACGCAAACGGAGAATAAAATAGGAAAACGGTTGTTTCGTCGGGTCACGAGCAATCGTATTTCAGAGGAGAATTCTTCGGCGCGATTCGAATGCAACGGAGGTAAAAAAGGAGAAAAAGAGAGAAACAGCGAAAGAGAGGGATTATTGAAATTGAAAAGACGAGCTGTCGTGACGCGCGCATTGCCAGCTTTCGCGGCGATTGTTCAGCGACCAGGTTCGCACGTACCACGAACAAGGGACTTATTTTCATTGTAGTTTCCTTTACCGGTGAACTTGATCAACGATTAAGGTTTAATAATGCTCGTGAAACCAACTAAAGAAGAAGGAGCCCGACGCTTTCCAACAGCGAGAACAACCACCGGAACACACTGTACTCTCTGTCCACTTTTGTATTTGCCCATATTTCACGTTCGAACGCACTCGCTTTTCCTTCTTTTTCCATTCTTCCGTCTCTGCCACGGTCCCATTCGCGCGTCCTTTATTCGCTTCCTAAATCTTTCGTCGTTTCTTACAATGGAAATCGCCCAGATGTTAAATTAGTCTTGTAAAGAGAACGCGTGGCTATCGCGGGCACTTTACAGGATTTGACTTGTTAAGAAACGAACTAACTGTTAGTGAAAATTGATCGTAAGTGTTAGGTTGTCCGAAAAGTTTCTTTCGTTTCGTAAGGCGATAATAGACGAACAACAATTTCTATTTTATATTGTTTTATTGAATTAGGTACGATCTATTTCGTTCTATTTCTATTATTATGTTCGTGCATAATTCAATAAACTAATATAAAACAAAAAAACATTATGCGTCTGTTATTTCCTTATAAAACGAAAGAAACTTTTCGGACAACCTAATAGCTCTGAGAATGCGTCTAAATAATTTCCTCTTTACGATCTTGTAGTAATTTCTTAGATTTATCGAAGTATCCTTTTATTTTCTGAGTTTCAAAAATTTGTATCGCCTTTGGATTGTTTCAGATCATAATTTTATAGTTTTCTTAACATAATATTGTACATAGATATATAATATTAATGCATTGTAATAAGCAAAATCTTCCTTAAAAATAGCTTCGCTTTTCGTCTCCTTCTTTTCTCTCTCCTTCGACCCTGTTCTACGTTGAAATTCATCTTCGCTCGTGTCACGTTGGAGACACGGGCAGTGGTGAAATTAAGAAAATTACTCATCGTTTCCTCGCGTCGTTCGAATGGTTTCGCTCGAGTTTAAACGTTTCACGAGCAAGGTAAGAAAAAAGGTCGTACTGGCAGAGTTTATTACGTGAATACAACAGAGTGACAGTTAAAAACGTTAGAACAGAGAATGTGTACGAGTTTGGCTTCTATGGAAGAGGTGTCGGGTCAGAGATGGCCATGCTGTTACTATTTTCTGATACTGAAACACTATCTACGTTGTTGTTTCGATAGCCTGCAGGATGTTCGTTAGACCCCCCTTGGTTTTTCTATCGCTAATTTATAGCTCTGTAACATTCGCAAATCAGCAACCGACATCCTTACGTCTTACCAGATGATCAGCGATGCGACGATGAATATGTCTGTGTCACACGCTCAGAAGCAGTAATAGAATAGACAAAACGTCCTGCATGTCACAACCATCGAAACAATAATCAGATAGTAACGGAATAGCCACGTCTGTTATACACCCGACGATGAAACCCCTCCAGAGGGATCAAACCTTGGTACAACAACCCTACGAAATCAGCTCTAAACACCTTTTTCGTTATGAACCGTCACTCTGTTGGATTCGTACAATAAATTTTACTACCATATTTAACGCTAGAACTACCAATAATTAATACGAAGCTATTTCTACCAAAACCAGTGAAAATGACTGGTCTTTAAAAAATACGTAATAATAGAATATTTTTATATTTATCGATTTATTATTTTCTTACAAAAAGAATTCCATGTTACGTAGTACATTTTTGGTATTATTAATTCATCTAAGACCATCATCCCTAAACGAGGGTCCACACGTTTATAAAATTGTAGAACCAGTCGTTTTGACTGCTGTGGTATTTCTAGCGTTAGCGTCTAGCGATCTAGCGATCTAGCGATCGATCTAAAATTTTTCTGATAGCTGATATCGTCGTATCGAACGATACGCAGTAAAAATTTAAAAAACGAGTGGCAAGTTGTAGAAAACGAGGAAACTGGTTAATCGGGGTTCGATAAACAAATTGCAGGACTCTTTTACGCTTTAACAAGTACCGTTCATTTCGAGTGGTATTGGTATAAGTAGCCTTCATACAAAACTATTTTCAGTTTGGATACATAAAAGAAGAAAATAACATTCATTATATTATTCTTGTAGTTATCGTTGCAAGTAAAGTCATTACATCATCGCGGAAAAAAATATAACACGAAGTAGGAATTTTCAAATAAAATTGTAAAAAACCAGTCGATTTGACTGGCGCGGTAGTTCCAGTGTCAAAGTTCAATTTTTTAGCTTATTTATGAAACGTTCGAAAGTACGACGCGAGGAGATCACCGATGATCTGTCAATTTCGTGATTTCTTGCGTCTTCTACGTAACATCTGCATTCTGACAAAAACACGGGAAAGAAGTAGGTAGGTTCGATACGTGACAATAAGTCGTTATTCTTGTAGAGACAAGTTTAATCGCATCCTGCTGTCGTATGCCAAGAAATTGTGATTTGAATACATTGCGTTGTTAAAGCTCGTCTTATAAAGAATCATTTGCATTCTACAGTCATTTGTATCTTGAATAGGAGATACGTTGAAGTTCATTTGTATTCTACTAACTTATTTCCCTACTACCGTAACATTCAAAACTAATGCAACCTCTTGGAAACTACTTCTCTTCTCGAGTCTATCTATCTATAACGTTCGATTAATGGAGAAACTTTTCGAAAGAAAGCAACAGACAACGTAACTTACGAACGTCGCTCTCGTTCTCGCTTAGGAAAATCTGCGTTATCGCTTCTTGGTAAAAATGCACGATTACAGAATGACACGGACGATGGGTTATCGCGAATGTCAGAGCAGAAATCTAGATGCGCGTAACGTGCGGTCTGCGCGTATTCTGCCAGATCGTAGAAAGACAGAGAGCCAGTGGGAATGATAGAAGGAGAGGTAAAATGGCAGAGCAAAGTTATAAAAATTCTCGGAATGCAGTTACTTTCATTTATGGCCTAATCCTTCGGACTCGTTCGCAGTGTTAACCGAGGTTGCACCGTTAGTCGAGTGTATCGCGCGGATTACGTCCAATTATACCCTTTTTTAAAATTAAATCAAGACTCTTCTCTGTTTCTCGTAAATACGTACTCGTGCTTGCTTCTAGTTCAATCCCATACAACTCGCTGCGTATACATATACACGCGATACATAGTGATAAAAATTAGGTATATTTGTAAGTTATAAGAAAGATTAGTTACTGGTATCTCATCCGGTTTCGATTAACCTCGCAAGTGAAAATAGCGATGAAACGGCGAATGGAAATTAAGGATGAGACGAAACCAGTTACGTTTGTTAACGAAGACACCTTCTTTTAGTTTTCGATAAATACAGATTTGGTATAGAGTGGCAAATTGTAATTGCGACGACTGTTCGCCGATTCGAGACGCATAGTTTCGCGTTATTTAGCAACATGATTCGGACTAGCGTTAGTATTCTTCTTTGATTTCGGTTCGTATGGAGATACAAAGCGGCGAATAAGTTGTTGCCAGGATTGTTTCGATCAAATTTTAGAGGACGATTTTACGTTTGGGTTACTCGGTAACTCGAATCTCTCTGTCTTCTCCTCTTGAAATATGTCGGAATCATTTTGGAATCTTTAAACGTGAGATTATTTTTCCTTTTCTCTTCTTTTCACGAACACCCGTTTACACGACACAAATCGTTTCGTGATGTTTTTCCAAGCACTGTTGGATTTAGGTGATAAGAAACAAGGGGAGGAATTATTTCGTACAACCCTGAACTTTTATCGGTCACGCAGCGTCGAGAAAGTCGTGCTCCGCACGGAATAAGGCTTAATATTCTTCTTTCTTTCTCATGGTTTTCCCCGCAAACCTGTTTCGTAATTTTCCCGCGCGCGCCTTTCGCGCAACCGTGTTATTTTCTGCTAGGCGTGCCTTTCAAATTTCAGGTTGCGGTTATCATGCTATTTTGAATAGAAAAAATCCAATGCAGAGGCGTGAAAAGAATCTTTAAAGGACTGGAAATTGATAGAAAGGAATTGGAAGTGATATTTGAATAATCGAACAGTTTTATGCGGCGAAACTTTTTCTTCTTTTTTTCCTATCGATTACAAGATTCTCCAAAATTCATGATAGATAACAAAATGATAAATAATAAAAGGTAATCGTAGAATCGACCTATTCTTGAATAAAATTAACCAATAAATAAAATTAATTAATAAAAATCTTTAACGGTTAAGAAAGAATAATTTCTCGAAGCTACAGTTTCCACGCTTATTTCAACCTATGCGAACTTCCGTTCTGAACCTGCTGCGTGAATAAAGATAATACATCTTCGTTACGTTCTTTACGAATTATATAACGAGAGAAAAAATACACACGATTGTCAGATAGGAATGCAAAGGACAAGACTCGGCGATGAAAGATTCGTTGCTATTAAATTCGACCTTGATTGAATTTCGTGTCGGCAATGTCTCGTTGTGAGAATCGTATCGACGGTAAAAGAAAACATTGTTAATGTGGAACTTTCCTGAGCCAGAATAACAGAACGATTATCAAATGTAGAGGAAGTTGGAAAAGATGCTTTATGCGAGAAACTACAGTCTCGTTTAATTTTCATAAAAATACGGAATCCATTGTACAAACATTTCTACGAATGTTTCCATTAAAAATAAAGCTACTGCCCGTCTACGAATTTACCAATATCGTTTGGTTGATAAAACGTTTAATTAAGTAACTATAACGTATTAGTTTTACGCCGTAAACATAACGATTCTGATAAATCTCCTTTAATGCGTACGATTAATATTTTAGCGTATCGGTATAAGTATCTAGATTTCGTATTTGTTTAATTAAATATTATTTTAGTATAACTCATAGGACACGTGTAAAAATTCATCGCCATAGCAGAATTAAATGCGTATCTTGGGGAAAAGAAAGCAGGATTTCCTCGTGGATATTGTTTTAGATTTTAGCAATTTTTTCTCTTTTCCTTGCAATTAGATATGGGAACTCGTGGACAGCAAGACGGGTTATCTGACCAGGAGCGGATTGTACAAGGGTCTTGCTCTAGTCGCGTTTGCTCAGCAAGGAAAGCATCCAAGCGACAAACTCCTGGAGAATTCCGAATCTCAAGGTACGTTACTCGCTTTTTTCATTCGAACGTAAACTTGACGCGATTAAGAATAATACAAAAGTTTGCATAAATTGATCTTATGATATATACGTTTGCATATATAGAATCTTTTGCTTGCTACAAATTAACGAACCAAACGAACGACTTTCTCTTGCTTTTCAAAAGATTCTAAATCGACGTAAACACTCAAAAATACTCTGACGAAGAATTAAGCATACCTTTGCTACTGTGCGTTCGACAGATAACGGAGTGCACGCTACTAAAAGCAACGCTGTAATTAGCTCCTTAGTAGACAATGATTTCTGATAGTAGAAAGAACGTATCGTGATTAACATCCATGCAAAGAAACCTGGTATTTATTGGTGTCACTGACCAACGCAATCAGTCGTTTCCCTTATCGCGAAGAAAACGTTGCTTCATCGCGAACGAAAGCTGTTCACCGGAAGTGCACCGTTCTTCCGATAATCTTTCCCGCTGTGACTCTGTCGTCCACGGTAAAAAATTCAAATCGAACAAAATAAATTCGTAGACGAGTCTTTCATTTTCAAATGAACGAACTACCGATTGCGCAACTCGTCCAATTTTTCGTACGATTAAGTTTCCCAAGTTCTGATCGATCCAACGAAAGATCGCGAGTCGAAGGTCCTTTCTTTGCGATTGTTCTACGTTGTATTCTACTATTTGACGTGACAAGAAGCGAAACGACGAACAAGCGGCGAAGAAACAATCAAGGATGAGCGCCAGATCTTATCACGAACAGGCAACAAAGTGTCGTAGGTCTGAAAAGCCTTTTCCAGTATCGAGGTTGCGGCTACGACGATGATTACCTTTCACATTGGTGGAGCGACAATGCTTCGAGAGGTTACTTGCTTGTGACTTGGAAAATAATTATAATAAACTACGCGCGATCTAACCGTACCGTAGATTTTATCCATACGATCCACGTTGTCGCCATAAATTATTCGTCGCCTAAAACGAATAGATAAAGGAATAAAAAGCGAGCTAACGTGGTACGGTATTATCGACTATATCCTTGCTGATTTTTCAGAGTCTCGTTAAATTATAGTCTTGTCGCGACTGGTCCGTTTCATTCCATCCAACGCTTTAAAATCTTTCTTAACGTTTGTTTTTTCCATAGAGTTACCTGTTCCTGTTCTGGGCGATCTCTCCGAGGTAACGCTTTTGGCTCAAAGATTGCACAAAGGCAGCAATCCAGCCAAATTGAATCTCACTTATTCCGATATATGCAATCTGGATACGATAGAGGTGAACTTAGTGCCCGAGAAAAAAGGAATCTTTTTGAAACACGTGGAGTATCAAGTGACCAGCAAAGTACGTGTTCTTTTTTTCTTTTTTAATTTTCTATACCTGCAAAAGTACGTTTTTAATGTTACTCTCAATTTTAGTTTTCGATATTTAATTTCGATTTCAGTTCTTATTATATAAGTTAGTCTCATTTTTTCGAAACGTAATGCACGCGGTTAAGGTTTAAGGAATTGTAAAGCAAAGTTCGTTCCTCCGCCTTGAGACTGGAATTAATAAAATATCTATAATACGCGCGATTATGAAAGGATGGTTGAAAAGAATTTCTTCTATTTGCAGAGATTCAATTCCGTCGTTTATAGACGTTACAACGACTTCGTGTCGTTGCACGAACTTCTCTTGGCGAGATTTCCCTACAGGTTGATACCGAAATTACCACCGAAGAAAATCGTAGGAGGTAAAGCCTTGGTCTCTTCGTGTATTCTATAATGGTAGATGCTATGAATTTCAGTATCGAAGGAAATAAAAATAATACTTCTAAGAAAGTAAATGAAATTTATCCTTGACTATTAATTTACTACTTAAGATACTGCAAGATATATTATTCTGATTATAACAGACACGTTCTAATATACAATTAATTAATACACGATTGCTAACTGTAACATAAATATTTACAGCGGATTCTCAATTTCTCGAAGAAAGAAGACGATCTTTGCTAAGATTTCTCACCGTGATCGCTCGTCACCCTGTAGTGAGCAAAGACCACATTGTACAATTCTTCTTTACTTACACCGGTGAAGAAACGCAACACAAGATTCGAGAAGTATTTAGGCGAGTACCCGATGAGTTCGCGACGTCAGAATTATCGTCGAGGGCAAAGGAACTGGTGCCACCGGAAACATTAACCGAATTTGCGAACAGCCGCGACCAAATCAGAGTAATACTTCTTGGAATTTCTCGACTGAAGAATATCGCTGATTGTCTGGCGATCAGATCGCATAGTTACGCGGTAGATATGGCAGAACTGGGTACCCAATTAAGCAATTTGGCCTCAGAACCTCATGGCACTACGGCATGGGCCACCGGTGGTTCCACTATTTGGCAAGAGATGAAGAAGGGCTTCCACATAATTTCAAAGTAAGCGTCCACGCGAGATAACGTGAGACTTCGTTGGACGTATCGAGAAAATATTTTCCATGTTGAATCTAATTTATCGCCAAGCATATTTACGCTACTAATTACTTTATTATTTTACTATGTATTTATTCTGTTCTAAAGGAATTCTCATGTATTCGTAATTTCAGAGAATTTAATCTACTTTCAACGAGAGCTCTGCAACAAGCAGTCAGAGAGGAAACGAGAATATGCGAAAGGCTGAATCTCCTGTTGGACGTGCTAGTGGCGCATAGAATCCTATGCGAAAGGCACGAGCGTGGTGTCAGCGCCGATCATCAGCGCGCATTGTCTACGATGTTGTCCTTAAAGAAGAGGCAAATGCAGGGCGTTATACGCGGAACTGACGTAAGTAAATCCTTCGAGATGGACGAACGGCAAACGATGATTTACAGCCTTAAGAAAAGTATATTTATCCAGTGACTTAACTCGACTCGCTGTAACCGCGTGCACCGTCATTACGTGATTATTCGGAAATTGCTCAAGGTCTTTTATGTTAATGTCAGAGGAAAAATGTGATAATATATAATCTCGAGCTTGTATCGTCTTACATAATTCGTCCCAATTGAAAACAGGCTGATGTGTGCAATTGTTGCATTTCCACAAGTTCCCTTGCTCCTTTGTATCGATTATTATACCATTCACGTTTTACTTCAAATGTCTGTGACATATTATTACCTATAGCTTTAGAATGAGTTTGGATCGATACTGATAGCAAAAGCAAAATAATACGTCGTTGTTAGTATTAGTATTAGTATTATTAGATATTATGACTTTATTCTGCGTAATAGCGCGTAATATCGTGTAACAGTGTATCTTATGACAGAGTATAAATTATCAAAAGTAAAACATTCTTATTAGCTGCTTTAATGTCTCAAATTTCTTTTTATTTACAGAGTGACACAGTCGAATACTTGGAAAATAAGATGGTTGCTCAAGAATCGGTGATTGCAAACGTCGAGTTGCGAAATTGCTTTTCGTTACACTGTTTACACATGGAGACGCAGCTCGTTCACGCTCATTTGGAAATACTCGCCACGGTTCTACAAAGTCTTGTCAATGTTCAAATACGCGGCCATTCTGAGGTAAGATTCCTTCACGATACGTGCATACTTTATAATATACTTTATTACGATAATTTTTACCGTGTTTATGCTATCAAAAATAAACAAAAGCAAAAAAAAAAAAGCTGAGAATTTGGTAAGTGTTATTCATAAATGTAAGAAAGAGAAAAATATTTTTGTTGCAATATTTCGTAAACATATCAGGATGAAAATGATCGAAGTAGTATTTTTACCAAATATTTAAATAAATAACATTTAAAATGCGCCATAGCTCGCTGAGGTGTGGAAGTTGATAGAGCCAACAATTATGAAGTGTTTACCAGAGAAATCAACCAGTGGATCAAATGGAATTTCATAGCGAGGAACGAAAACCTAGGTAAAGGTAAGCCTTGTTATTAAGAAAGAAAAAATTCGCGAAATATTTATAACGGTTATAAGATGCCCATATTAAAAACATTTAAAAGACAAATATATCTAATTGCGCCATATATCATTATTAGTAACAAACACTGATCATTTAAAAAGAAGAATCCAGGTGCAATACGTAATTAAACGTTTGCAATTAGATGTATAAAAATATGATGTACATGCTATTATATTTTAAACATATACAATTGGAAGACTTTTGTAATACATTCCTTGTTGTGTACTTAATATATTTTATGAGGTAACCGATACTCGTTAGACGAGCATATAATATTGTATATACAATAAATGACGCTTTCTTTTGTAAAGATGAATAATTAGATAAAACTCCTGTATAAAAATACTAAAAACTTGTAAATAATTTGTTTACCGACATATTATGTTTTTTATACGATTTAGAAGTCTGTCGAGAATTAATGTAATTTCCGTACATCACGTTGATCGTGGATACGCGGTATATTTTACACACATTTATATACGATACCCGCCTTTGTATACTGGCAACAAAATATATATTGTTATTGAATAATCGTATTTATTTACTTTTACATTCCTATTAAACTACGAATTACTTGAACTCAATCTTAAACGTAAAGATTTTTAGGTATACTAACATAGGGAAAAAGGAGAAAGTAAAGTTTTAAAAAAATTCTTATTATATTATAGTGTAACTTTTTTATTATCAGTATTTTACATTTAATTCGTATCAATTATTATTATTTGTTACCTCAGTTTAAATACATATAACTTGTTTCCAATCTTAAGATATATTTTAGTGACATTTATATATCTTGCCTCTGCGTGTTCAATCAAAAACTGATTTAATTTAATAGTCAAAAAGTGTGCTTGATCGTTCAGAACTGACAGTTCGTTGCCAAGACACCATAAAAAACTTACATGATAAGAAGAATCCTAAATGTGGAAAATGATAATTTATTATCATTATTATCGTATTATAATTGCTTGTTGCACTTTTGTGTAACATATATAATCATTGTTTAAGATATGTTACTTACTTCATAAAAAGCTGGTAAATCATATTCAGCAAGGATCTTATTAACATTTTTCACAAAATGACCAAGGACTCCTTTTCGATCGATACATTCTATCCCAAGAAATGTTCGAGTTTTTTCCTCGTTAGTATATGCCCGTACATTTAGAAGCTCCAAATTAAACTGATCTGTCTGCTCACATAACTTCTTGGTCTCCTCTACGAAGGATTCAATCCAATGAAACTTTAAAATTAAAGTTCTTGATAGACTAATATGAAACTGCTCAGAAAATATATTACATTTAACTGGCACTTCTCCCAAAACTGAAAACATCCATGAGAGCATGTCCTCGCTGGGTTCATCTGGAATTTAAGGTAGCTATAATGATTTTATTCTTGTAATTAAAACATATATACCTTTATTAAATACTAACAGTCAATATAAATTAACGTGGCCCAGTTACCACGTTCATGTTTAAAGCTTCTTACTCTTCCCTCATGTTGTAATGGATTATCATCTACTTCTTCATGATGAGGAACACCTTTCCATGCTGTAATGCTTCTAGGCAAAGGTAATCTATAAAATAAAAGTTATTTTCTATGATTTTTTTAGTACAAATATTTAGTTTACTAAAACTTTTTTTTAACTATTTATTTCGAATTTAAATCTGCGAAATCTAAACATATAACGATATGATACGAAAGATAATGGACGCGCATGTGATACCTTCGTATAAATCGTTAAATCTGTTTATAAAAGTTAAAAAATAAATTTATCAAATATATATATTTCCCGATATATGCATACTGTAAAAATGAATAGTTATTCCAATTATAAACATTCCTAACAATTTATTAAAATGCATTTGAATACTTATAAGAAATCGTAAGTACCAATAATTATAAAAACCAGAGAAGACAGGTACCGTTTAGAATTTTCCTCAGATTTACTGTTGTCGTTAATTTCATCTTCTTCAGAATCAGAAGCGTACGTACTTAGCAAATCTAAACCTGACATAGTATATGATACTTGTAACTAACTTAAATCTTTCATCCCTCGAGGTTATATTTTGAAATTATTTATAACTAATTGTTCGATTTTTTATTTTTTCAAAATGCAGTCATGTTTCGGTAATATTTAATCTTTGTTGTTCGAAATACATTGAGTTTAAAAGTTATAAGTATAAAGAAAATAGTAATATTAAAATTTCTTTTAATAACTTTCGAATGGCATTTGTAAGGTTAAGTTTTCCAGTCTACTAAGCTACGATCATACTAACATAACATAACGCAAAATAAAATAACATATATAGTACATACTATGCTAATATATACACACATATATACACATGATTTATTGCAAAAACTAATTAAATAACTTTTGTTGCGTTTAATTACTAAATATGAAACAAAATAGAATTTCAATTAAAAACTAAAGTTGATGTTATAAATTTATTGTAATTTCTGCACGAGTTAATGAGTTGTCGATTTACAAATCTATGTACAAACAATATTTTACAAACTTAACATTAAACATTCTTTAAACTTTATTATATCGTAACTTTTTATTCTTATATTATTTTATTACATTTACTTATTCACTAAAATCTTCTTCATCACTGAAATATTGGTTCTTTTTATATCTTTTGCCAGATTTATGAACCGATCTACTTTCCTCCTCATATCCCTTATTTCCTAATCGGTGATTATTTTCTAATTCCTTTTGTCTTTGCTATAATGTACATATAGATAATAAATACAAATATTTATTACATTTGGATCACATTAATACATTACCTCTAACGCAATAGCGGCGCTTAATGTTTCTACTTCTTCATCCCAATTATCCTCTGCTGATTCATCATCATTATTTTTATTAAAATCGCTTGTTTGGTGAGTATTAGCTTTATGTTTTTTTCTGATTCTAATCTTTTTTAATGGTGGATTTCTTGGTCCTAATGTATTGTTCCTACAATTGTATGATAAATGTCCTTCTTCGCCACATTCATAACATTGAGATTTATCTGGATAGTCTCTGCGACGTATAAATTCAGTACTCCTTCCATTATCTACTGCTATGGAACTTTTTATTGTGCGACCACCTATCTGTTAAAAAATAATGTATGAAAAATAAGTTAGGATGAATATTATCACATAAGAAAAATTACAGTTTACCTCTGTGTTATTTAAGTTTTCCGCGCAATTAATAGCATCCTCTGGAGTAAGAAACAATACAAATGCAACACCTCGACTTCTTCTTGTAATTCTGTTTTTCATTACTGTCACTCTAAAGATAAGGTTATACTTCAAATATGTATAAGATTATACTTTAAATTATTTGATGTACATATAATGTAAAAAATTTCTTTTATTCTCTAAGTATTGAAAATATTTATATTCCATTAAAATCAAGATATATAAGAAAATTTAATCTGAAAATATGTGAGGATTAAGAATGTATATGTATAGTAAACAATAATTTTTATACAAATCTCGATGAAATGATAAAGGTAGAATATCAGAATAAATGAAATATATAAAATATTTAAATAATATATTTCTACAAATATATATTTAATAAACTAATAAAGAATTAAAAAGTTAGCTACTTAAATTTCATAACTTACTTTACAATTTTGCCATAACTCTGTAAAAGTTGATGTATATCATTATTTGTTAATGAAAAAGGTAAATTTGAAATATAAACTGTTGATTTACTTGGAACTACTCCACCACTCATTTTTACATATTAAATTTCGTTTATTATTTATGAAGCTTGTGTTTAATCTAATCTGAAATATAAGAATAGAAAAAACGATAATTATAAAGTTAAAATGTTATAAAATGTTTGTCACGCATTGTATTATACTTATTTTTTCTTATAGAAATATTTATATTCAGTAACGTATTCAATAATTATAATTTTATACTAATGCTTATATTTTTGCAAGCAAAACTGCTTTTTTGCTCCATTAAAAAAATTATTTATTATATTAACAATTAAGACATAAATACAATTAACAATAATATAATACGTTTAGTAAATTGAATTTAAAAATCTTTTCCTGTAGTTCAAAACGTATATAATTTGATATGACATATTTCAGTAATATTTCAATTTTATATTAAACAATAACAACTACGTTAAAAATATTCACAAAAAAATCGTTATAATTACTTATACGCTATATAATATTAATTCTTGCATACATATTGGAATAACTGTCTTATAAACTATAAGAACATATACCATAAACTAAGCTATCAGTAGTACCAACATGTAACAGATCATATACATTCACAAGCATACATTCAAATCAAATGAAATGAGTTTCATTCCTTGTTAAATTATATATATTTAGGGAAAAAGTAGGTTAAAACTTATATATGAACAAGTACAAATGATTTATAAATAAAATAATTTCATTTTATTTGTTAAATTGGTATCACACATGTATAAGTTCTAATAAAATTTCATATAAAAGTAGTATAATATACAAAAAAATTTCAAAATGTATTTACATTCTTACTCGAAACAACTTCTTATTTAATTTAAATAATTTGCATTAAAGGTATGAAATTTATCTTAATCTATACATTTGTTAAAAATAAAACATTCAGATATTCAAAGGAATGTAATACATAACACTGAAATTAAAAAATGTATATTTATAGAATAGTTTAAATGTTGAGTTTAATTCTTTAAGTACAAAATTTACATGTAACGCAATTACATATATCATTTCATTATATCTACAAATTAAGTTTCATAAGTCATGTTCAGGGATGGCTTTTTCTAAATATTAATTTAAAATATCTGAAATACTCTAAATAGGCATTTTATTTATTACAATTCAATGGAATAAATTACTTTTAAATATAATAACACACTTGTCTTTTTAAATATATGTAGTTTTAACTATGAAATACTAAATTTGATATTTTGCTATGATGGGATAGCCAAGTACATACGCAGCATCCATTAATAACGAACAAATGTTACGAATTTGATTGTTACTGTTTCCATGTAACAACAATTACATAAAAAGATAAGTATAGTTTGGTCCACTTTATTCTGTGACTATTTTTTTTTTTTATTTACAAAATGTATGATACAAAATAGAGCAGACGGAACGAAATATTAAATATCAATAAATTAAAAATAAAAGTGAATGTAAAAATTAGTTGATCGCTAAAGGATAGTATGTTAATTGTGTGCAGCTCTCTTACCATTCATGTAACCTATCCATCGTTCTGCTGTAGTAGTAAAAATCGGATCATTGTCGATTGAATTTAAAAGAAGAAGTTGATTAACATGAGTAGAATGATAATCCCACCTAGCTAAATTCGGAGCAGTTTTTAACGTAAAATGACGTAAATCATATGTAGTACCAGAACCTGTATCGTATAGCGTTAACATGTTTTTCAAGGATGTCATACCCTGATTAAAAAGGCGAGATGCTTCTACCGCATCCTTACCTGTTGCTATGCTTTTTAGATCATACAAACCAATTAAAGAATAAATAAATCCATTAAGTATAAATGAAGAGGGTGTCGTAGGGTATTCTTCGTACCACACGTATTTGCTTAAAAATACTGCAGCTACGCCGCCTTTGCTAGAGAATACCTTAAAAGGTTGCAAACCTCTAATAGCAGCTTGCAAATATTTTTCTTCGCCCGAATGATAATATGCTCGTGCTAATACAGAAATTGCATGTCCTTGACCCATACTAGAATACCTGTAAAAACATACATTTAAATAAATATGTTGTGATAACATATATATATATATATAAACTAAATAATTTATTAAAATAAAATACCATCCAGGTTCAAGAGTAGCCATTCCTGGAGCTACTTTTCTTCTGACAGGATTTGCCCATCCACCAGAACTAATGTTCTGGTTACTAACAAACCATCTAGCTGCATCATAGAATTGTTCCATGTGTTCACTTGTAGATAATGTTACGTTATCAATCATTCCAGATCCATACAACGTCATTTTCACGATCTGTAAAATAGATCATTCTTAACGTTTATTTTTTCATTATTTTATAGCAGTTGTTAAGTATATACATTACCTTTAATTTCGAGCGAGACATTTTCTTTTTATTTTTATCATTTAAGTATAAACCTTTTTGTAAATCTATTACTAGGTCTCTGGTAAATCTTCTCCATTGATGATTAATTTGACCAATTCCATAATAAACGTGATTGTTATATATATGCAATACTATGTTACTAGTAACATAATGAAGGTAATACGTTTCTTTTCTTTCTCTAGATTGCAATGTGATCATAATGCTTCCATTATCTTTAGTATTAAAATCCCATTTCAATACAAAATCAAGTACATGATCTAATTTTAAGGTAATACCAGATGTACTAGTTTCTGGTGTTGCAAATCTCATTACATGACTGTTAACATGTTTATCAAATATTCTAGACGCAATAGATCCTTGAGGTATAATCCATTCTCTTTTAACTTTATCAGAGTCTTCTATCACTTTTCTGTGAGGTTCTGGTTCTGTCAAATTTTTGCTATAATGCGATAATCCAAATTGAGCAATTTGAGTAGGATAATAATATCCCTGACTCTCCCATTGAGTAGATATTGGTACTCCGTCATTTCCACTAATACATTTAACACGTTCTCGAACTTCAACATTATAATTTTCAAAGGTCATAAACACTCCTCTGGGATCATATCTTCCTTTAGGATTAACGATTTTGGAATAACTGTGTAACCATTCAAATCTTTCTAAGCCATCATACGTGGCTAATTTTCCATAAATCTGACGTATTTTAAACTTATTAGTATTTTCTTGTGATTAATCATTTACTTCACTTTTACTACTTACCTCAAAATATTTATGAATAAATGAAAATGGTATGTAAACTTCATCTCCTTCTTTACGACATCCAATAGAATAATCACCATTTATATGACAATCTATCTCCTGATATCCAGTTTCTAAGTTTACTCGGTCCTTTATATATAAAACAAAAATAATAATAGTAAATAATAAATATTATTATTGTATAAAATTTCTACACCAAATAATTTCATAGAAATAATAATCCGACTCAAATTATGCTTACTTTGTGCTGAAATTTTGATTTCCAATCAGCGTTTTTAAAAAACGATGGGCTGCCACAATTATTCCATGATGTTAATATTGAACTTAATACTGCAACTATTATTACAAGTAATAATGTTTTAAAGTTCAACCTCATCATCATACAAAACCTGTTAGTTTGAATGAAGATGAGTTTTTATAAATAATATCAATACATAGGAAGATTAATTTTATAAAGTATAAATAATATTGCTATGTAATGCTTACTTACAAGATGTTATTAAAATTCTTGTCTTCCTATCTGTTAAAAACGGCTTCGATTAAAGATAAATATTTTTTCCCCCATTTTTTTTAAATTGTAGAATTCTAAAAGGAGACAAAGTCATTTCTTTAAAAACAACAAGAAACAAATGGTAGCAGCCGATGGCAACTTTTAAAATGCATATATGTGTTCACCTTTTTTATGGATATTCCCTTTACATTTTCCATCAAGGACTTTATACGTTTAATCACCGATGGTTATCGATGTTAGCTATTGTTTCATACATTCCATTCATAATATCGTCCGCAGTAACCAAAATGTTGTATCTGTTCTCGTTAATTGCATTGTCTATTTTATAAAAAAAATTGCATGCATTCTTGATTATAGTGTCAGTAGCATTACATAAATTCCCTAGAATTCGTTTGCGAAATATTAACTATAGGTAAAGTTTCAGTGGTTTTAAGAAATCTCGATTATATGGAAGAAATTTGAAGAATAGATTGTATATTTGCATGTGTATCAATTTTTAACATTTTGCATGAATTTTTTGTATATTATAATATACATTGTGTAGAAATATTTTTAAATACTCTAAACTTTAATGTGATATATGATATGATAAAAATCTTTTGTTTACAAATTCTATTGATTATTGATAATATTTAAAACTATTAACAGCCATTCTTTTCGCCATAAGTTCGTATTGCCCATTCTCGTAGTTCATTCGTTGCCTTTCACTTAAATTTATATAATTAATTATATTTTTTCCATATAAATCCTCTCTGCTTTCATCGTACGGAATCATACACAATGACACAAAAATATCTTTTTTCAGCATTATGCAGATTACACAAAATATGAGCAATCGTAGTTTATAGTAGCGATTCATAATTCTATAGTTGAAGGTTTCTTTATATCCTGTTACTCTGTGATCAATTGATACGTATAACTCCATCTGTGAGTCGTGATATACAATGGAATGTTCAATATTACTTGTGTACTAAGGAAATTTATAAGAGATGGAGCTGAGAGAAATATTGAAATATTGTTAAATAGGTATGTGCAATACATCCACAGGGTATTTTGAATTTGTATATATTCGAAATAACCATTAATATGCTCGATTTTGATCGTGAAAGGAAGATGTGCATCATTATTAAACTTCCATTTTTCAGCGTTCCGCAAAGTATGCGCTGATACTTTCGCCAGAAGCCTCTTTTACTTCTTTTCATTTGCATAGCATTCTTCTTTTTGCAATATTTTAGTCTAATCGAATTTCGAAGCGATCGCAGCAATGTATATATGGTGATATACATGCTAAAGAATTTTTACGTTAGCGTACTTCGCTTGCTACTAGTCGCTACTGTAAGTCACACAACCATATTCCGATGTCAATGGACCCCGCTGATGCACTATTATTATAATGTTAGATATGAAACTTTTGATTTTTAGAAGCCAGTCAGGTTAAGTTACTACTAAGTAATTAGTTGGGGAATAATTTCCCTTTGTGACATGGATTGTATGGCATTTGAGTCACAAGTACGAAGAGATTATTCTCAAGAATGTTAAGTAATATTTGTAGCCTTTGAAATAGCATGTGTGGTGTAAATAATTTCTTTTCACATGATACTGTATAATCTTGTAATTAATAGTTAACTTCTAACATTCGTGAGTAATGTAATCGAAAAGATTTGAAATTTCTCTTCATATATTTTTTTTTTGTTAGAGAATAAAATCATAGTGTAGTATCTTATAATTTAATTTTAAAGATTAAGATCGTGATATCTTTTATTCTTTTATTATTACAGGATTTGGTCCATGTGGGTTGTCAGCATAAGTAGATATAATAAATAGTTAAACATTATAATATCAGGTAAAGAAATGTAATATAGTTTATTAGACTAATGTAAAATATTAATCTAATAATTTAATTTTCTTATAAACAGCATATTGTAGTCAAAGAAACTATTTATTTGTATTGTACTACAGTGTATGTGTATTTTCTAACACTTAATTTTTATTACTAATTTTATTAATATACTTTGAAGATAATATTAAACAGCTACATACTAATATTTTAATTAATTTTTCCACAAAAGATATTAGTGAAAGATTTATTAAGTAGTGATGAATCTTTCAAAAGGAATCTTTCAAAAGCTTTTTTTTTTTAACTAATAACATCCAGGTGTACAATGGAAACAGCAAATCAGGAAAAACAACTTCCTTCACGGGGATTGAAGCAAGTGAAGGTAGATAACTGGGGGACTTTCTTTCTTCAAAGACTTCAACAGCTTTATTTTGAAGAAGAATTGCTTGACCTTACAATCAAGTTTCCCACCAGTGATATCACTGTTCAGGTATTAATCTTGTACATTCCTTATTTATATTTAAAAATTGTTATTAAATATTTAAAATGAAATATTTCTTTACTATTTATTGTTATATTTAGTTCAAAGAACTTCTTCATTAATATTTCAGGCTCATCGTTTAGTCATAACAACATGCACAGATTATTTTATGCAACTCGAACGTGAACAAAAAGAAAAAGATGAGAATTTTGATGGAGTAATTATCATGCCACCAGATATGCCATATGAATGTGTGAAGTCAATTATAAGGTAAATTTTAACACAGTCTGTATAGCAAATAAAGTTATCACATTTGTAATATACATACATATTATAATACTTTTATAGTTTTATGTACACTGGACAATTAGAGTATTGGACTTCCGAGCAACATGCTTTGTATCGTACAGCACAGAAAATGAACATGACTGTTCTAACTAAATTACTTGATGCACAATTTAATACTGCTTCTCTGCAAAATGAACAAACAGTGAAATGCAATACCCGACCTATAATAGCAGTTTCAAAGCCTTCAACATCTAACACAAAAGCAACAACTACTTCCACTTCATCCTCAGGGCTGTCAAATCAGCCATTACCAGGTAGAAAGTAAGTATGCCTGCATATAGATTAGAGATTCAAATACTCATTCTAGTTACAAATAACGTAGTTACGTATCTGAATCTTACTCTTCAATTCTACATGTGCAAAAAAATGTTCTTTTTATTATGTTAGACTCCCTATATGGAAAAGGAAATTAGATACGCCACAAAGTATGCCATCGCTTAATTATGAAATGCGAACATTCCACGGGATGCCGTCGACAAATAGGCCTACAGAGGTAACTCCTGGGCCTTCCCGATTTGATCTCCCCGAAGCTGAAGAGTTTGCGCTCGGGGTGTTCTCGTCATTCGATGACATTACGTACAATACGAAGCCTATCGTTCAAGCGCCAGACAAATATAAAAGAGATAATTCGCCTAGTGGTAAATGTTCCCCAGACAGAGACAGTAAAAATGATACAACCGAAGATGAAGAAGATGACAGTCATACAAACGAGAAGAGTCTGAAGGAAATGAATTCCGACGATGATTGGTCCGTGACTAGATGTTTCCAAAGGGGTCAAGATATGCAGCCATCGCCATCTAAGAGAGTGCGATTTGATCTCGAAGAAAAAGAAAACATGGAAAAGGGGAAACGAACGAACTCAGAAGACTCGATCAATAATCACGCAAAGATCATTCGAGAAGTATTGAAAAAATACCCCCATTTAGTGAAAAATAACAAGAACATACGTTTGAAAATCATGCAAAAAGAAGCAAAGTCTTCAGATAGTAATTCAGCATGCAAGACAAAAGTCTCTTACGTAGTTTTGAAGTCTGATCACCTGATGTCAAGCAATAACAGCGACGAAACGGAGGCAAAGAGTAACGGAAGCGTAGATGGTGGTGAGACTGGCCCTTGGAAATGTAACAAGTGTGATTTAGAAGAGGAGTATACAAACTACTACATGTACAGAAGACACATGCAAGATGTACACGATGAGAAATTTGATATGCGTGTTTGTGAACACTGTGGTTATAAAGCAATCAAACGAAACATCCTGATGTATCATCTTTATACAAAACATAATGTGCCTCCTCCGAAAAGCATGAGTTTTCCAAAATGCCAAGCATGTTCTTACGTCGCACTATCGGAAGCGTTTTTGGTGAGGCATCAAATCAACCATAATCATCGACCAACGTCGCGTCAACATTCGTCATCCATCGAAGAGATTCAGTGCATGCAATGTTCACAAACGTTTAAAGACGTTACCGAATTAACGACCCATGAAATTAATACGGGCCATGGAAACTTGCCGGATGGCAAAAAGAAGGGACATCGTTGCACTCATTGTGGTAAAGTTTTTGTACAAGCTACGAATTTGCAAGTTCATATCGATTGCGTGCACAAGGATCTGCGAGACTCGGATACAGCTTCAGTCTCTATGCCAACGATTTCTTTAGAACCTTCTTCAGAAGCGGAAGCCTTGAGTCACGTGGCTAGTGGTATAGCGGCATCCTTAGGTGTTGGAGATAGCGTTTCCTCGGAACCTCAGGATGGAGCTTCGAACGTATCGGAATATATTGTACCGGGGATGCAATTAAACAATATTTCGCACGAAATGACTTACAACACGCACGAGCTGGACGGGCAACATATGATAATGCTGATTGACAATGACAACTACCAACAGCAGGAAAATGATCAACAGCAGCAGCCGCAACAGCTAAACATTACCGATAACGAACAAATTGTGATGCAAGGTACGGAGGATGGGATGATCGTTTACATTCACGGAAACGAAGAAGTAGAACGGCAAACGTACGAGAATTATCAGTCGGAAGAACTTACCGAAGAAACTGAGGAGATAGTGGAGGAGGTGGTCGAAGAAGTTGAGGAAAAGGTGATGGAGGAGGAAATGCAAGTTGAACAGTCGGAAATATTGGAGGAATGCAGTTCTGATCAGGTAGAAGAAGTTATACAATACGTGGAAGAACAGACAGAAATAGTGGAATATGACGAACAATGCAGCGAACAGAGTAACAGTGTAGGCGAATCGCAGGAATCGGTTATGATCATTGAAGAGGAGCATCTCGAGGGAGAACAAGAGGTGGAAAAAAATGATAAGCAAACTAAAGCGAATAGCTTTACAGAATGGGATGATGATAGTAGAGAATTAGCTGATTCATAAATAATGATATTATTATTCTTATATTAACTTTGTCACACCTTATGTTTGATCAATATCCGTGATTAACAAAATGGCATGTTTGAATTGCATTTCAGTTTGCTTCTTTGTTCATTTTTTACATAGTGACTGATCGAAGGTCCCTGTGCAAGGCATTTTTTACTTTTCTGGCAAGATTGTAGATCATGCTCCACAATCCTGCCGGAAAAGTAGGAAACACCTTGTATATACAGAGATACAAAAGAAGCAATGTAAAGGAATTATTTCATTTTTAGAGGATATGTAGTGTCATAAGCTTCAATTAATTCGTGCAAATTAATTTTAACTTCCACATTTATCCTAAAACAAATGTTTGTATATACAGCTTAAAAGCTGATACATATATATATATATATGTATGTATGTATGTATGATTGTATTCAATCATTAGAGATTTAATTTGATCACATCTGCAAAGAAACGGAAGAGGAAAAGTGGAAGAACTGTTTACGAACTTTTCTTAATTACCACATAATTGCAATTCCTCTGAACATACAGTTGCACAAACGTGTGGCAGTAGACAAATAAGAAATGCAGAAAATGAAGGGACATGAACGTCTAACTGCACATGTTCAGTGCAAATATTTAAAAATAAAGAGATTAAAAGAAATACGTTTCTTTCAGAAATTCTTTCTTAGACTTTATGATGTTGAATTTGACGATTATTCATGATAATTGGTATATATCTTTCGTATTTTACGTTCAGATAAACATGATGCACCAAAATAAAAGATCGTAGTCAATTAAGCGTTAATGGCAAAATGTTATTTTACATTTCTTTCATTATTTCAAATCCATTAATAAAAATTTGTTGTCGGAATTGATATAATAAAAGAAATAAAACTCGATCACTCTTTCCTTACCAAATTATACATTTTATTATTTCTTTCATTACATGATTTGGAGAATTTTAAGACATATAGTTTCAAATATTTAAAATTTTATACAAACATTTGAATAAAGCAAATCGAATATAATTCATTAACTTATTTGTATAAAAAAAAGTATGCTTTGTATAGTCATATATTCTCTATTTTCTAGAAGGAATAATATGATTTTATTGAAAAAATATTAATAATTTAAAAAATTCTTGAAATCAAATGCCGTTATACATCGTTTGCAATTAAATACATGATGCCTGTTTCATATTAAAAAATAGAAAATAAAACATTCAAAAAATTGAATACAGAAGATAATATATTTTTAATAAAGTCGGACAGAATATCTTGTATATGTACAGCGTGAGTCACTTAACGCGTTTTACTTAGTCAATTCTCTTTCTCATAAGTAACCAGCACTTGTTTAGTTTTTCAGCATAATATTTTAAATTAGAGTAATATTATCGTAAATTCAGTAAAAATTTCGAAGATGGTATTTAGAGTTAATACAATCCAAGCTATATATAGAAGAATATTTGAGTTAGTAAAATTCAACGAATAATACATGTAAATGCAGATCACGATAAAGTAGATAAAATATGCTAGAAACATTTGTATTTTTAACACACGCGTTCAATTTTGCCGTAAATCAAACACATAAATTTAGTTTAGTTATTTTGCTCTGGCTAGTATATTTAACTTCAAATGTTTCTTTTTTGACTTATACATATCTATACGCATGTATAAAATTGTTTCTATCGATCAAATGGATACAAAGATTAAAATCGAAATTTTTGTATTTATAAATGGGAAATCATTTGATACGAAGAAAACTGAAACAGAGTAACAAATTAGCGTCAAAGAATCATTTTATTTTTAACTTGGAAATGCGATGAATTCAATATATACGATAAATTTCTCTGTTTTAAAGAAAAATACTAATCACGGTGCGCGCGTATTAAGTGCCTCGTTTTATATATACATGCATTATGGAAAATACTGATTTACGTCAATTTGTAATTTCTGAGTTCTCGTTTACTACAACCTACGCTCGATTAACAAATTATAACGTCGAAGAATTTTATCTGAAATATACATTAGTCAAATACTAATGTAACTTCATCACCGTAACGCATTCTGGTCCAGTAACAATCTTTTGTTTCAGTATTTTCAAAGTTATAGAAATCGAAGAAAAAATTAAGATTAACATTTTTCAAGATTCGTACGAATTCTTGGATCAAAAAATATTTTATTTGTATATCTAATTTAATATTATTCGTTAGATTGGAAAGGATTTATCTTGTCTATATCGTGCAATTTTGGTTAAACGAACTTTGTATTAATTTTCATATTATTAATTGTATCATTTTTTTTAGTATTAATTTTTATATTATTAATGTATAATTGAAATGTATATCAATTTTTAGCAAATGTTTATTTTTTCCGCGAAATACGATATCTGCTTATTGTTAGTAAAGAAATAGTATGTTATGGATGAAGTTCGAAAACTTTTCTATATATTGTATCGACGATATTAATAATTTGAACAGTAATTAATTATATTAGGATATATCAATGAGTTCGATCTTATCGAACGTTCAATAGTAACGAAAATTTTATATGTAAAAGGTTGATTTAAATTGTTTTGTGTTTGGATCTCTGGTTATTGCAAATAAGGACAGAAAGACTGGAGGGACAAGAGAGCTAGATCTAGAGTGCATGCAAAATAGAAGGAAATTAACTGCCATAGTTCGGTTATGGCCATTATCAAATTATTGGCAACTACTTTATACGATATTTTTAAAAGTAGTTGGCAGTATTACATAAAAATCGTTACATTAGATTCGATACGATACGATATCATTAAGTTACGCATACACACACCTACTTAAGCTTATCTTCTTACATTGTATAAGATTCCTTTATCACTTTCTTCATAATTTAGTTATGCGAAGTATGGAAACGTACAGGGTGCTTCCTTAGACTTTCTTTAATTACTTAGACAATTAATTAGAAACGAGAAATTTCTGAGATAAAAATAATATGATTCTTAGTGCGATTATTTTTTAGCGCACATCGATTTTTTAATTTATTGAAAACCGACATAATTTTGTCAATCCTAGACACGCATAATATTCTGCTTTCTTAACGTATCAATTTTACGTATCTGCAAAATTCTTTAATATTTTCGTTTTAAAATGTTTTAAAAAATCCTGAAAAGCGACACATCATATCGTCTGTAATTTGGAAAATGTATAATTTTAGTTATAATTTTCTCAGTATAATTTTAAGCTAAACGAACGAACGTTGGCTGTCGTTTCGATTAATATAAAAAGACCGATATCTGTAGTACTTTTACGTGTGCTGCTCAAAATAATTAAGAGATCACCTCCTAAATTATACAATTAAATAAACACATAAGCTTAATCATTATTACTAAAGTCGACAGAGTGCTATTCCAATTATTTCGAGCAGCGTAATTTCTTATAAGAAATATGCTTATGAAGTAAGATAAATACATGAAATTCGATGTACTGATTCAATTTATGTGCAGTAACATGATTTACAGTAAAAGAAAAAAAAAAACAAAAAAAAAAAACAATGTCAAGAAATATCTCTATACGAATAAAGTGGAGAAAATAGGTGATAATAAAATTACCCGATATTGAAGTAAAGATAATTTTAATGCAAATTAAGTATTAATATTGTAAGAAGGGGAGAAAATTCGTTCGATCAATAGTTTATCACAATGTAATCGTTAATGATTGACACAAAGCTGCCTCTGATGCCAATAATCTCGTAAAACGATATTTTAAATAGGATATATGTATAAGATATTTGACGAAAAATGTGTAATAAAGTAACGAATATATAAATGAAAAAAGGAAATATCAAATAATTTCATTGTTCTCTTCGTTTGATGAGTAGCAAGAGTAACATCAAAAAATATCGCGTAAGAATATATCATAGGAAATAACGTAAAAAATAACAAGTCCTTACTTCGTTCTTTCTACAAATTCGATAATACTTTGACTGCCTTTGTACGTTACATTGTTTCAAATCAAAGAACAAATTATTCAAAGGAATTTGCAAATATCTGCAAATTACGTAAGGAAAGTACGTATAAGTATTCTATAAATTCAGTAACATTTAACCCTATTGTATCTCACGCTGTTTTAATTTAAAAATAATAAATTATACAAAATAATTAAAAATTGTTAGCAAAGAACCAGAGGTAAGATTAAAAAAAAAAAAAAAGAAAACATTTTGAAATCGGAAATCTACGGATTGTTCTACGAACATTTACCTTGTCCGAAAGGTTGGCTCCGTTCGGAAAAATTCCAACCTTACCCGAGTACTGTGACGGTGTACCCCTGGCGCGCGCTCTCAACCAGTACCGAAAAGTTCTCGAGGCGGGACTTTGCGCAAATGATTCGGACAAAACCGCATGTACAGGAAACGTAACCAGTAGCCGGTGGTAGTGGCGAGGATGGCGATGATGGCGGTGGTAGAGGGACACGATTGCCCGATCGTGACCGTAGTAGCAAGATGGGGTAAAGGTGCGAGCGAGCGAAAAACTGGAGAAAGGGAATAAACGAGTGAGATAAATTGACGAGTGGGAGCGACCAAGAAATATAAACAGCGAAACAGGGAAGAAAATATCATACCATTTGCGTGTTGGAAGAGGATGGCCTGAGCTCGAGGTAGATGGAAAGGGAGGTAAAGGTGGGTGGCGGTGGTGGTGGCGGCAAAGGAGAAAAAGGGGGGCTGCGGAGGTGAGAAGGTAGGAGAACCAGCCTCTGCCAGTATCCACGTGTTCAGTGTAGTAGCGCGTTATGACCCGGATGTTAGATCGTAGCTGCAGTTTTGCGAGAACCTGCCGACCCGGATGTCTCGTTCGTCGTCTACAAGTGATCCGCTACTAATGTCCTCCTGGTTACCGAAATATGTTCAATCGGTAAGTAATGCTCGGTCACGTGATCGACGTGTCGAACGATACATTTAACGCATTCACTTATCTCTCGACCATTGACCGTCGATTCTGATTCCTACCCCTTTAGCGCCTTCGACAGTAGAATTCGTCAGACCGTAGATTTTATTCGATCGGTTCGCAGAAATTTAAATTTCGATGTACCTTCTTTTTTTTTTCGATCGAAACGATGGGGGATTAACTGTTATCCTTCTCTTATACAGTATTGTATTATATTCTATTGATAACGGTTTAATTTTCCGTCAGTGATATAAAAACAGTCGCTCGAGCATATCTTTACGTATCTTTCAAAATTAATGTAAGTTTGTAGAGATTAATATAAGTTTCCATTTGCATGTAGTTTAAACAATTTTTAAATATATATATATATATATATATATGTATTGTGTGTGTATGTGTGTGTGTGTGTTTTGTTATCTGCAAGGAATCGGTTAGAAGTAGTAGAAATGTCCGTTGAACGCGCGTCAATTTCGCAAGTAGATTCAGCCGTTCGGCAAAGTATAGCGTATCGGTAACATCTGAGTGTGCTTGAAGGATAGATGCGAGCAAATCAACGAAAGGTGCCAGCAAACTTCGAAGGGACCTGATAAATGCCGAAATCGCCAACTTACGTGATTTACTGCCATTACCGCCCTCAACTCGTCAAAGGCTTTCCCAGTTACAGCTTATGGCCTTGGTCTGCGTATTTCTTCGAAAAGCCAATTACTTTCAACAAGGTAAGCATCAAAGGATAAATTTAATTGAGTTGTTCAACTAAAGAATTCCAAAAATTTGGAAACCGGAAGATTTTTAGATATATACGTTGACGATATCCTTATCGTAATCGCGCGTTACGTTTGTTCTCATCGAGTCGATCATTTTGGTACTCGGTTAATGCGTAAAAGGCCATGGTTATTACGCGAGTGACTATGTTTTTGTGGTATTCGAGTGATTTTTTTTTAAACGGTACTCGCCAACCGCCATGTTTGATTCCGGAAAACTCTATACCGCGAAAACAAATATTACTCGCTTACGTCAACGTAATTTCGATATTTTGATTTTGTTACAATTATTTATGTAAAATTCGATAGAAAAGGAGTCGTTTGATACAGATACAGTTAAATTTTGTATAAATATTTCTGGGTAGATACGAGTAAGCTATGTAATTACCATGCTTTAAAAAAATCTACGACCATCGGTATATGAGAAAGTTGCGAAGTACAATTAGAAGTAGAAAGAAATACTTTTCATAGACTGACCGGTTTGTTTAGTTTAATAATTTGTTGAATACACGCGATGCGAGTCAGAGAAGAGGCACATGGTTCATTTCTGATTATCGCATACGTATGTTATTTCATTGATTTTCAGCGGTTCTTGTATCTGAAAGCCTAAACTTAAATATTCAACTGGCCCACAGTCGCTTCCCTGATTTTACAACTTAATAATTTGTAAAGAAACGACTAATACTGTATTCTCGATCCTAAGTAATTAGACTTTTACTTTGTAATAATACATCGTAGAAAACTTTGTCGAAGAATTATCTATATCTATAACTTACGAAGTTAAAATCTAAATGTAAAATTAAAAGTGAGAATTTTATGGATCTTCGCTGTGTATAGGATTCTTAAATGCTTTATAAATCGTTATAAATCATCATCAGTGTACGAAGCATAGATTTCAGTGTACAATCTGCGTAAGAAGATACTATTTTGTTTTTCATAATTGAATGAATAAAACGACATTTTTAGAGTATGACAAAGAAACGCTAGATGTTACGATCATTTTTATTGTGCATAGAAGAACGGTTATTATTCATGAATATATAATATATTAATTGTTAATTCCTCTAATACTACGAAGAATTTCGTTGTGCATGAAATAACTGACTTTATAATAGATATCAAAAACTGTTGAGATGCGAAGATAAAAAATTGCGAATGCTTTTGCGCATACTTGCTGCACGGTGAACGCTATGCCTTTGTTTCATGGCGAGACGCTTGTCGTTTTAATTTTTACATTCTCCGTCTTCCAGTAGACTTGTACGTCACCGCAAAAACCAATATCAAAATATCAGTAACCGTATTAGTTATTTCAAGGTGGTAAATGGTAGATAATGGTAGTGACCAAAATAGCATTATCGATTATTGCAGTCGTTTTTAAAAATATAAATATTATAGGAACAGCGATACTGATTATTTTCGACTTTTAATGCTCGAATAATAAATGTACGAATATGTTGATCTAATACCATGGAACGGACAAGGTAATACAGTGGTATGTTATAAATTAATGTCCGTAACAAAATGATCTTTAAAATGAATTATTAACGACTCAGGCCATTAAATTATAACTACATTGTTCATAAAGTTACATCGTACAACATGACATATAAGTAATTTCGCAAGTCAAGGTCTGTATTATCTAAATAATTGTTCACCCTTCGCGTCTCCATAATTTCACAGTTATACCACTTTTTCATTACTTTTGAGACAATTCCTTGACAATGTACGGTGTTAAAAATAGAAGAAGTAAAAAACTATCGATACGTTGTCAAGTTACAAAAGTGGATTAACATAGAAAGTTTTCGAGGTTCTCTGTTCGTTTGTCTAGACTTCAACTTTTCAAACTCGGATCATGCCAAACTCTTGCACATTACTGAATCTTGCTTTTCGTCTATTATATTTTAAAAAATCCTTTTCTATTTGCAACTCTTATTTTACTCGTAATATCATAAATACGTATGGTCCAACGATTTCCTGAACCGAAACAACAGAATTATATTATCAACAATTCAAATACGTTTCAAATGGAAATTTAAACGTGCAAAAATATACATATCTAATAGACACATACAATAGAGAAATACATATCTCCATAGACACAATAAAGGAAATAGAATTTAAGCGAGCTTTTTAATATTAATTCTTCGAGTATCACATAATTTTACATATTATATACATTCTGAACATTTTTGTACTTTCAAATTTTCCATAAACAGGTAACAATCCGCAGTCTAGCTACGTTATCCACAGGACAAAGCAAATCTCCGCTTAAATATCGTTTCAACGTATTCAGTGTATTCTTCCATGAACATTCTCGATGAATAACGATAAGTTAAGATAATTTCTAACAGGGAAGTCGCTGGTATTTTAATAATCCTAATATCGATCGAAATTTCGTAGGAATAAGGATCGATCGTTTGACAAGAATATTAAACGGTCGTTCGAGCATCAAAAACTTCGGGCATCTCCGTTGTGCAAGCGTAGAGAGTAATATATAGGTAAAAGGTAGGGAGGTAGGTAAGGCAAGAAGGTAAGATCGGCGTACATTCAAACTCAGCGGAGTCTAAGCGCGAGTTCCGGGTGATCCGCTGACCTGTCGGCCTTTGCAACAACACTCTCACGCTCCTGTAACCCATACTCCCTCTGTATCGTCTCTCCACTCTCCGTCGTTCTTTCTTTCTCTCCTACATACTCATTGTTTCACAGTATTCGATACTATAGTCCCGTGTAGCGCCGTTTGTAAACGTACCCGTACTGCATTAGCATACGCTTCATTCCCTCTCCTCTTTCTCGCTCCTTTTTTCTTTCCCTAGGTCTCTTTCCCCGGGACAATCGTGGAAAACGCGCAGACCCAACGAATTTTCTGTCGTTACTCTTCGGTTTCCTCGGATTTCAATCGCTTATGCCCCTTTTTCATGGCGGACGAAGGAAGATTTCGATAGAGGAGAGGGGATTCGATTATATTTTCATCAAACTCGATATGCTTTGAGAAATACCGCTTTGGTTATATCTTGGTTGAGTGATCCTGAGGAAAAGTAGCACATATGTGTTCAATTTGAAGAAATTACGGATAGAGTTAAACTCTGAAAGTCTGAACACGGGAAGGTTTTCGGTACCGAAATCCTCTAAACAAAGGAGTTTTGAAACAACGCGCTATTCTAATTACTTTAATCGAACTATTTATATCGACAACGTTATCGAAAGCTTTATCGCGTAATTTATATTTATTATTTTCCTCGTTATCCTATGTTTACATACGAGATGTTGTCCATAAAGATATTTTATAGTTATTGAGATAAACAGGATCTTATCTGGAAAAGTTTTAAGCTGGAATGTTTATGAATAATAAAAGCAACGGTAACGATAAGATCCTAGCAATACAGACATTGCTTTCATACACCATTTTTTGAACATCGTAATAACTTTATGTTATCATACGCGAAGCTTAAGTTTTATAACGTATTGTATAACAGTCATAAACGTTTCTAATCCATCGATTTTGATGATGTTACGCGAGTAACTTCGATTTTAATTCACGAACATGCATTTATGCGCCATTAACATTTGTACATTTATTACCGAGTGATCCATAACTGATATTAATTATAAAAAAGTTAATAACGAAATGAAAACTGTTTTTATCATAATCCTTGATCGATCTATTTTCGTAAATGTAACATTTCGTACGAAAATTAAAAAAATATATCGCACGAGACTATCCTCGTATCTTTGATTAATTACCCAATGTTGAATAATACATTGATCGTATCTTTTTTGTTTCAGCCTTGAAAAACTGTCCGTCCGACTCTTCGAATATCCCGACCCCTAACATTGGATTTTCAAAAGTAATATTGTTTATCATGATATCGCATTGTATTTTTGACCGTTAGTTGCTGCGGTACAAATGTTGGCCATACAATGCATGCAATTTTTCAGGCCATGTCCGGATTTATAATGATGATGACCCAGCAAGGGAAACTGTTGTATATATCGGAAAATGCGGCAGAATATCTTGGACACTCTATGGTAAAGTAATTGCAAAGACACAACAATTATGGTAATCGAACATATTAAGAATTCACTAAGACAAACGCAAAATGATTGCTTCTAAATGTTTCGTTGTTCATGATAAAACGAAAGATACGATACTACATATAATATACGTACATAATTTGTCAGAGAAATTAAATTTAATTCAATGTTCTACATTGCACAATGTATTTTAGGAGGATTTGCTTATCCACGGGGATAGTGTTTACGACGTAATAGACAAGCAAGATCACATGGTTGTACAAAATCAATTATCTAGAAATAGTCCAATTCCAAGCGATAGAAGATTGTTTCTTTGTCGGATCAACGTATCCAGGAATTCTCGGAGGCAACTTCGTTTCGGTGATCAAAAAGTAAGTTTTGTATTTAGTCGAAATAATAACAATTTTTTTTTTTTTTTTTTTTTTTGAATTCAGCAAACTTCTCTTTGTCCCTTCCTCAACGTCGAATAAGAAATTCTTGTTTTAATTTTATTTCACCTTATGCTAGCAATTATATATTCCGAATGTTTATTTTCGTTTCCTAATGTTATCTTTTTGGTAGTGTACAGTATATTATTTGTGCGTTTAGTTTTATCGTTATTTTTTATAGGTGGTTTTAGTTGAAGGCCATTTTTTACCTTTCGTTCCTGTTTGTAATCGAAATGAGTTTGTTTTCCTTGCTTCCTGTACACCCGTTGTTTTGCCAGAAACTAGAGAAAGTATCGTGCAGGGTGCAACAAATATTTTCACCACCATTCACTCTATGGATATGAAATACCTTCATATCGATAAAACGTAACATTTTTATTTCTTTGTTTGAAAAATATAAAAGATTCCAATGATCTTGGAAAGTAGAATACATTATTGTTGAATGATTTTGTTGAATTTTCAGTGCTGAAAGCCATTTGGAATACACCCGTAACGAATTAGTAAATATGTCATGGTATAATTTATTACACTGGGATTCGATACGAACAGCATATTGCAAACATCAGACTGGTACGTTCATAGAAATTTAAAATAGTTCAACTTTCGAGTTTATCTTTAATCGGAAACAAATGTAAATACATTTTAGTATGCTTTTTTTCAATTTTAAAAATATGAAACAGAGACTCATTTAAAAATTAAACGATACGTCTTAATATTTAAAACATTTGGTAGTTTCGATATCATCCACGGTTGTTTCAGTTATTCAATCTGATCAAGAACGGTCAGCAACTGCATTGTTGAGACTGCAAAGCCGTTCCGGACGGTGGTTCTGGGTGCACTGCGTTTTACAAGTCAAAGATACTTCCGAAGAATGTCAACATCCTATCATTGTGTGCACGAATCAAGTTCTGAGGTGCGTTCCCATATTTCTAATTTTCATTTCCGAATATTTCTCGCTTTCTTCTTTTCGTATTGAAGAGTAATGAATTTCGTATCCTCTAAATAGAATGTTAAAGATCATGTACAAAATATATCCATCCATTTCTTATAAATTAAATAGATAATACGAGGGTAATTATTAATAATTATTTTAGTAATCATTAGTGTAAAATGGTAATGGTAACGGTTATAACAAAAAGCGTGTTCGGTGTAATGCACTATTACAGTGACAGGGAGGCGGAAGTAATGCGTTCAAGTTCCTGGCTGTACCAGTATTCATCCCAAACTAAATTTACTTACACCATCTGCTCCGGGAGTCAGAACCGCGGTGTGCCATATGCTACCGGGAGTCAAAGTAATCAGCAGCAAGATTACAGTCGTTCCTTATCCCACGCACATAACAACGACACGCAACACTCTCCTGATATACGAAATTCAGAGCAGGATCCGCACAATTCGTCGAAGACACAGTTAAAGGATTACGCAACTAGAAATCCACGAGAGGATGCAGAACCGGTTGATATGTCGATCAGTAGTAGCGAGCATGAGAATAGAAACGTACACATGAATATTCAACATGGTCATTATGCGCTTGGTCAATTCACCGATAGGTACAAAGCGCATCATAAAAATTCACTAAATTTGAGCGGTTATCGCGCAAAATTTATGCAATGTCACAGCCAATACAGTATGGACACGTTGTCGCCCAAGTACTATATCACGGACTTAGATAAGGATTACTGTTGTAACGAGAGGAATAGCGGCCATAAACGACTTCCGGGTAAAGCGTTATCCACGACAACAGGATCGACAGCAGATCCTTCGGAGTTACCCATGGAACATTGGAATTCGAGTCCAGTTTGGTCGGACACTCTGCAAAGGGTACCGGATGTCGTTCATCAGGAACTTAGCCCATATGTAGCGACGCCAACTACGCCGGTCGACACTCCAGACTCCGAGCTACATCCGGAAACTCCAATTTTTAATTTCGATTGGGCGGCCGAACAGCATGTACCCAATTTGAAGATCACGTTTCGTAGCTCGAATCAGGGGCCCAGGAAAGTCCAGGATGTTCAACCTATCACGTTGCAGTTACCACGGAAAAAGGGCCAGTCCATGAATGATTCTAAAGACTTTCCTAAATAAGACTGTGCACTTGTTTAATTGGTGCTTTACAGTTAGATAGGCAAATATTTGTTTTTTCTTTAAGTAGGTATAACTTTGTAAGTTTGAGAGTTCGAGTCTGTGAGTAGGATGAAAGTTGGTATAGATCAGTTGAAGGTTAGATTAGAAGAATTTGTAAAAAATTGAAAGAAGGAAAGATCAATTTTGAATTGGTGACAGTCGATCCATTAAATTAGTTCCTAATATAATAATATTGAGAGATTTAAGATTGACTGGTATCATACAAGATTGGAATTGATTTTTTAATCAGATCGTTTTTCAATTAGGGTAAAAATGATGCATATAGTAATTTCGTAATTTTTATTGAAAAGAAACTTGTTTTCTCGTTGGATTGAAAGCTATCATCAGTATTAAATAAAATCTGCTTGCTGGTAACAGAGATTTATGGGTAAGATGCCATAAAGTATTAGGGTAATTAATAAAAGGTAGACGTGGAAATTTTGTCATATACGTAGAAATATCGATCGCAAGAGTACCTAACTTTTTTTAGTGGTAAAAAAAGTACTTTAACTAGCGTCTAAAAGTTTTATAGAAGAAATTTTAGGAAAAATGTTGAAATACAGCTTTTTAGAAATCATTTTCATGTAATATTTTTAAATAATGGACATTTCAGTGTAGTAGCATTATTAATATCTTGGCAAAATGTTTAATAATTAATAATGAAGTTAATTGCATAAGTTTTAACCGAAGTTCAAGAAGAAGGAATGTCCATTAATAAAGAATATTTTCAATGTTCATTGAAATTATTAAACTGCAACCAATGTCCTTTCCCAGATGTCCTCCCTTCTTTCTCCTAATCTTCAAAAATAAATTAATATCTACGTAGCAGATTTTTGATTTAAATATTATTAAACATTTACGTACAATAAAGAAAAGACAAAATATGTTTTAGAAAGGACATTTTATTCAATTAATTATTTAATTTTAATTTTTAGTATTAACGTTATTTTATATTGTACTTTCAATTTATAATCCTATAGTAATTAGTATTCTCCGGTACTGATTTAAACTTGTAGAATTTAATGGAAATTTTATGGTAATTAGACTCGATTTGTTTTAATTATTTGTCAATGCATATGTGCATATCTCAAGTGTTTACATTTACATATCTACCTGCATTAATTAGGGACATTTTTTTGCCTTCTTAGACACGCCAGGAGATGTCGCTTCGTTCAACGCTTCGATATCGTTCTCAAACGCATTAAAACGTTACAGTTTGAAAATACATATTACCTGTAATATCATTTGAATGATAAATGAAATATTTTCCATTACTTGTCAATATATTTGTCTTGTTATGATTCTATATATACATAATATTACACGAGTATAGGAATTTATATAGAAATGTATTTCACATTATCCGTTTCTACTATCTGCTACTTCTACAAATTCTACGTTTTAATTATACGATGTATTATTATATTATATTCATATCAAATTAGGAAACAAATTTTTTTTCCAAAAACATAATTAATTATTTGTTATGAATAAAGTATGAAATATTTTAATGAACATTCATCTGCTAAATGTAACTAGAGAGGGCGTAAAAGAATGAAACTTAATAAACCGTTATAGTATTCCCCCTCTTGAGGCATACTGTGGACGAAAACCACGGTGTGTACGATCGTGATGAAAACGCCTATACGAAGAAACGTATGGCTTCTAAGTATAGTTAGTATATTGTGCGTGAAGGTTAGGAGCAGGTAAGCGATCTAACGTGGGTTAGGTGAAAATAACAGCTCCTATCACAATGTAGTGTATAATAATGTTTTTGTGATATTATAAGAGTAAACGTATATCGATATACGCGTAGATAAAACATCCGTGTGATTCACCACGGAATACATGGATGTTGCGAACGGACAAAAGCCCCTCAGTGAGTGTAATTTACAATTTATTCAATTTAATTTATGAAATTTTATTTTATTTCGAAATAAATTAAATATTTTAGTCTGTTGAATAAAATATTTATATAGAAATCGTTTTAAAAAATTTGAACGTTTATTGAAACTTCGTCTTATATTTATTCATACATATACAAAAAGTTAATTACTCTTTCAATGATATAACTACATACGATTATGGAAATTTGTTCACGTTGCTTATTGAAACTAGTTCCTTTTATTTGCTATTCGTTTAATATTCATTTCGTATTTTATGACGAATTACACAATTTATTGGATAAATTTTATAATTTAGGTGGGCAACCTTCTGCCACTGGTGGTTCAGGGATGGATAAGGGAAAAGAGTGGCAGATGGAATTGCTTATGGAAAAATTACGTTCCAAAGCTTCTACATTTAAATCTTTGGTGGAAACCGCCAAAAATTTACGAATGGCTATGTTGGTAAGCGACTTGCAATATTTTGATAAATTATATTTCGGTAAACGTTAATATTTTTTATTGTTTTTAATAGGATAAAAGGTTTGCAATTGATAGTGCGGAGAAAAGCCAACTACAAAAATGTTTGGATACTTTGCAACATTCCATTAAAGTAACGTCTTTACAATCTATGGTAGAACGTTTGGAGAGTTTAACTAGACAATTAGGGTAAATATTTGTGAATAATCAATTTTAGGAAAAATTAAATTAGACAATTTAGTCAATGTTTGTATTGTAATTGCGTTACAGCTTAAAGTTTATGATGTCTGGTCCACCAGGCACAGAATTGTTTATCTCCTCTGATATGTTCTTTTTGGAAGTTCTTTTGGAGCCATCAGGTGTAGTTAAAGATGTTAAAATTCATCACGAAGGGAAAAACGAACAGCAGGTATAGATTATTAGTTTTTGTAAGAAAATAATTTTTTAAATATACTTTATTATATAATAATTCTTAATGAAATTTTTGTAGAGCTGTGATGTATTGGTGTCTTGTTTATCAAGAGGAGACTTCCTTGATTTCACAGTACAATTAGAAGGTTTAGCTTCGATATATCAATTAAATGCTGATAAGAAGGTAAAATGTAAAGCATTTAGTGCTTTACAGTCACTGGAGGCTGATCTGGGTATCTTAGCTCAATTGCAAACATTTATAAAAGAACCTTTTAATCTTGTTCATAAAAGCCCAGTTGGTTAGTGTCAAATTATATTTATTTTTATGAGATTAAGGAGATACAAGTTTCAATGATAAGACAATGACTATTTATTCCAGGAATCCTTGAAAGGAGAAGAGGTGGTCACGCTATGAAGCTGACATACTTTGTTTCTCCTTATGATTTAATAGATCAGGAGAATCGTACCTGTGATGCATTGAATTCAGAAGTAGTTATCAAGCGGAAGATTGGTCATTCCGTTACTGTTTGTATGGAAGGTTCGACTGCTCACAAGTTGCCTACATCTAGTATCATAACTGTAAATAGAAGTCCTACAGGAAAAAGGTTTGTAGTTTTTTACGAAATACGTACATTGCATTGATCTTAATGATCAATTTCTAATTGATAACTAATATTTTGTAGTACTCCATCATATGCTCCGTTAACTGGTACAAATTCGTCGGTATTACCCGCTTGCTTTGTATTGAAGCTCGCCAAGAAAATGCCGATGTGCATGGAACTAGTGCGTAGGATACAGAAAGTAACAGAATTAGAATGTGGAGACATATCCGCTCCTCATCCATTACTTAGTTTAATTATTCAGCATGCCAGTGAAGGACAACAGGATTGTCGGAACAACAGAGGACTTTATGTTGTATGTGAAACATTTTACGTGATATTTTATAATTAAAATCTTATGCTATTTTAAACGTTACTTTCTGTTACAGACTTTACCGGATCAACAGCACTGTTATTTCATGACAGAGAACAAAAATATGGAAGGTGTGTTAGTGTGTAGTATTCCTTTCACTCATCCGGCGCATGTTCCACAAATCTTGGTATACTTGCGTCAACAAGCGCTCTTTAATACGTTAATCGCTAGTTGCGTTAGACCTATGGCTCGACAAGATCCAGAACATGCAACTATATTCGAAGTAAGCGCTTTATCATGGCAACACATATCGGTAAGTTTGGAGCATCCTTTCGAGGAGACAATGGCAACAGCAGAATTGGATTTGACGGATATCTCTGCGCTCAAATGCAAGTTGTATGGCATAAGTATAACAAACACGGAACAAACGTCAGATCTGACGGGAAAAGTCTTGCAGAAGTGTTTAAGTATACCTCTGACAATGAGAATTCTCATGAAGTCGTGGGAGAGTCGTGACTCTTTAAGTACGATGAACAATCTGAATAGCGGAAATGGAAACTATAATGTAAATCTCGGTTCCGGAAAAGATCAGAACAGCCAGAATGGTTCCGGGATGCCCGACTTCACTAATGGAGAAACGAAAATCAAACAGGAACCTGGGTTGAATAATGGAAATGGAACAATGGGGAGGCAACAGTTGTCGCAACAGCAGCAGCAACAACAGCAACAGCAACAACAGCAGTCTTTTTTAGATGCCGGAACGGAGAATAGTATCGGGTTTCCGTCGTATTCCGGCCAATCCGATACCGCGACTACTGCTATGTTAAATCCATTACAATTGGGAGCGTTACTTGGACAGGCAAAAAACTCTATGTCCAATCCAATGAATGAACGTACGAAAAAAACACGTAAAAGAAAAACCGCGGATGGTATTTGGCGAAGTCCCAAAAGAAAGGGAGACGAGAGTGCCGAAATATTATTGGAAAGTTCTAGTTCAGATTCTACGCCGCTAGGTACACCAACCGGTGGTAGAGAAAATTTAAACGAGACAAGAACGTCTACGCCAACATCAGCTACGAGCTTAACCAGTGGTTTGGATTTTTCTAATTTGGATCCAACGGATATTTTAGGAACGGATAAGAGCTCCGATTATGATATTGACAACGAGAGCGAGATAACGGAAGTTCACGATCTGCAAGACGTGGAAGAATTGATCAAGCGCGATCGTAAATCGAGGAAAAGAGAGGAGAAAAAGAGTCCGATTATTTTTGAAGAGAACAAAAGTTTGGTGCCGCCATCCGTAAGTATAACGCCAATTTCAAGCAGTAGTTTGGGTCAGACTACGAACTATAACTCTGTACTTACGGGGATGGGTTTGGAAAGGAGGCCAGGCATTGAAATAATACCAATAGCATCGTCACCGCAAACCACTTTACCGAGCTCTATTACTATAACCCCAATAGCTGGGCCGACACAGTCGAAAAGTTTGACGGATGAACGTAGAGAACGAAAAAGTTCCAAGGGCAAGTCGACAGAGGATAAGGGGAAGTTGGAAAAGAGACGTAAGCGTAAAAGGGAGGACAGTCCTATGGGACCGCCGCCGGATAAAATACCATCTAAACAAGATCCCTTGTCGAAACCAGTTTCAGTGAGCATAAAACCGACTGAGTCGCCGCCAAATTTGAGTTCACGACCGTCATCACCTGCCGCGACATTGCGAAAATTTAGTCCGTCTCCGACGCACACCAGTCCACTTGCTCTCGTAGGTAAGTCCAGTCCTACATTGAAACAGTCAACAAACAAGCCAGTGCAAAGTCCAAAGCACTCTCCGGTCTATAGCAGTAGTCCCAAACATACGCCAGTACCTGCGAGTGTGAGTCCGAAACACGGTACTTCGTCACCAAAGCACGGCAGTTCAGCGAGCACTGGTAAACCGAGTATGTCTGCGCTGAAATCTGCGGCGAATTCACCATCCAGTAAAACCACTGATTCTGGACAATCAAAAATAAAATCTTCGTCATCGTCGAGCAAAGACTCCAATCGAGAGAAGGAGAGAAAAACATCGTCTTTAGCCTTCGGTGGATCGAGTGGTCATCAGAGTCCGAAGACGAAGTCTTCCAGTGGTAAGTTAAAACAACTGGAACTAATTCCTAGCGGGGAAACGCAGTCTACTTTGCCTAGCAGTGGAGGCAGCACACCACCATCGGGCAATTCTGAACTTGGAAAGTCAGCCATCGCTCAACAAGCGAGAAACAGAAAGGGCTCGTTGAGTGCCGTTATCGATAAGCTGAAGAACGCTCAGCATTGTACGGATGACGGTGGCAACGGTGGGACGAAGTCAGCAACTAGTGGAAGTGGTAATTCAAGCGGTCAGAAAGAAAGAAATGTTGGAAGTTCTTCGAACAAGACCGCAGAAGGAAAGTGTATTAGTAAAAATTCATCTATGGATACGAAAAATCCTGCAGAGTATATGGTAAAGCATAGTTCCGATGGAATGAAGATAACAATTAATAAAACTCGCACGAAAGACTCCAAATCTGGTACGAATCTTAAATTGTCTTCTTCCTCGACGTCTGTCGCTACTGGAACGTCTTCGAGTTCGTCCACGTCGTCGACAGCCATATCGGGTAATGGTTCTCCGAAAACGCACACTGGTTTGAAACCAGGGGTAAGTTCCGGTCCTGCATCAAAGAAACCACCGTCTCAAACATCCCCAAAGTTATCTGGATCCTCCTCTTCCGGGTCTGGCGGTAGCAGCGGAAACAAAGCAAATCTCCTAGGACAAAAGATGTTGTCTGCCTTGAAGTCTATTTCAGGGTCGAATTCTGGAAGCGGTAACGGAGCTGGAGGAATCAGTGTTGGGAGTAGCGGTAGTAGTGGATTACTTTCTAAAAGCGTGATGTCCTCCAAATCTTCTTCGAGTTCTCCGAAAACAGCAAGTTCCGGTGTGACGGATCTCAGTCGAAATCGTGATAAATCCCGATTATCAAAGTCTAGCGACAAAAGTATATTTCCTTCAAAAGGAATCGGGGATACAAGAAAATCAAGTCCGTCAGGATTACGAGAGGAGAGCGAGAGCGAAAGAGCGTTCAAGCTGCTGGCTGCTCACGCTTCCATGTCGAATCTATCGAATTTACCCAATTTACCGCCGCAGTTAGTCGTCGAAGGTCTCATGAAACAGCTGGATACTAAATTTCAAATACCCAAATTGTCCGCTAGAGCTAACGCAGACTCTAGCGACAAGAAATCAGAGAAATTATCCATGCTTACCGATAGTGGGAAAACGTTGGACAATCTTGCTACAAAGCAGACATCGGAACAGGGGAAACTACAATCTTTATCGAACACGTCGAGCGCCGCTTCTAAGCCAGCGTCAGAGGATCAATCGAGCCAGGGTAGAAGAGACCATGTACAAACGAAACCTGACAATCTTTCCATGACAAGCGCTGCCTCGGTAATAAATCTTGGTACGGACAGTACCAGTAACCTTCTACTTCCTAGTTTATCTAGTGGAAGCTCGCACGACTTGGACGTTCCTACGAATCTCTCGATGCAGTCAACCGAGAACGAATCCCGCGACAAAGACGCATCGATGAGCAGGACTAGCACGCAATTTCTGAGCAGCAGTTTAAATTCCACTGTTGTTGGTAAAGACGATACTAGTGGTTCGGTAATGGCCGTTCTATCCAAAGCATCTGATTCACAGCCTAATAGTAAATCCGTCTATCCCACGATGATGACGACAGGCACGATAACTAGCGGAAACGGCACAGCTACAACGAGTTCCGGTAGCGGAACCTCAGAAAGCTTGAATCTAAGTATCAAGCCAGTGGACGTCACGATGACAAAATACAAATCCGACGAGAAGAAACAACAACCATCGCAGCAGTCTCAGCAGCAGCAACAGTCTCAGCCACCTCAGCCGCAACAGCAACAATCTCAACAACAAACGTCACAGTCGCAACAGTCTCAGCAGCAACAAATACAGACACCGCAAGTTCCGTCTTCCGGAGGATCTTCCTCTTCGTCTTCGTTGGGAACAACGGTGTCTTCGGAGGGTTCCTCGAGTACGATGAAGCCTCCTGGCACCGAGATACCCGCAACGACGTCTCAAGAAGCTGCTGAAATGCTTCTGGACTTTTCTACGCCGAAGGAGGTAGCTAAGAGCCTGAACTTCACCAGTATCCCCGAGCGGGCCATGACCCAGGCAGCTTCGGTTCGCAGGAACACGCCACCACCTCCACCGCCTGCCTTTCCAGCGAGTCCTTCCGTGAGTGTGCACATCGTGAAAAGTCCTGCACCCTCGCCGAGGGTCATCCCGCCCTCGCCTCACTCCGCTTCGCCGTGCATCACCGATGACGAGCTGATGGACGAGGCGCTGGTGGGAATGGGCAAATGAAGGTTACTGAAACTGTAGATTTAATTTTAGCCGCGACTGGTACAGGGTGTCCTGAAAGGCTGGCTGACTGGCTGCTGTTGAATTAGTCGGTCCTGCTCCGCTGTGCTCCACGTTTTCGACCGTTCTTTCTCAAATATGATATCGTGGTGCACAGCCTGGAATTGTCGTCGAGTTAATTGGCGCTCCTCGAATTTTTGAAACATTGGGTGAAGGAATGTCTTTATGAGATGATTTCTAACAATTTGGTATCTTTGTTGTATCTATCTTTTTATTTCTCTTTGGTTGCTTGGTCAGTAGAGAGTAGAGATAAAGAATGAAGCTCACAGGCGAAAAATATGGTAAGATACTTCTCGTTTTCTTTTTTTTTTCTTTTTTATAGAGGAGCAATTTTGAAATTCAATTCCTTGACATCTAATGCTACATCAAAGCCATCTTTGTGCATTTGATTTTGAGATTAAGTATATGGATTTCTCACCATCTTGAGTGTATAAAAGTATTAATAATGTTAGTTAGTTATATAGACTATTATTAATTAAATTAAACTAACATAGGGTTTATATCTCTTCGAATTTATTAGATCATGCCCTTTTTTTTAGCTATTTCATATCAAAAAAATCTCTTTTTAGTCATCGACTGATACAAAGATCAGGAGATCAATAAAAGTAAAGTCATATCTTTCTTGTGTGGTCTTCAAATGTCATGGGAATATAATTGTTTGATATGTAAATGTGGGAGGATTGCCAGTTTTTGTTCAATCTCATCTTTGATGATTTTAAGCGAAAATGTATGCGTTTGTATTTGAGTGTTTATTACTGCATGTTATTTACAAAGATATGAAAGATTGTTGTATCCAAATTTAATATTCAACATCGTTTCGTATTAATTATTACTATTGATCGATCCTGTCCAATCTACAGTTACGGTTCTTACGTTTTCCTGATAATATCCAAATAAATTTATGAAACACAATAAAAAAACATATGCTGTTTTAAGAATCAGATTTGAACAAAGCAGATCATTCTGATATTAGATTATTTAAACTTTTTAAATAATTACTTTTATCTAATCTTTAGGCTACGAGAGATTGAACAACGATTTGATTCGATCGAGCCTGTTACCAATTCCAGCATCGAGTACGTGTAAAAGAAAATATCTTTTCTTACCATATTTTGTTTTCTTTAACTAGACAAATATCTTTGTAAATTAATATCCATTTACACAAACATTTTCGCTTAAATTATGTACGTTCTGTAAATTATGAAAATATTATTCGAGATCTTACGAATGTTAGAAGAATTTGTATGTTCGAAAATATATCTTCCTACGAGTTATGCGTTAAGAATTCTCAGGCGAGCGCATTACTTATGTTTCTCAAAGGTTAAATAATTGATAAACGTCAGAAGGGGACACCCTGTATATAGCAGAGAATTTTTACTTCTCCTGAAATGTCCTGCCGAATATAAATATAGTTTACGTCCCCGTATGCGAATCTCGAGCAAGTTCAATTTTTGTATGCATATGTATATATATACATACATATATATATATATAAAAGAAAGCATACAAAAAAAAAAAGGAGAAATGAAAAAGAGAAATTGGGAGAAAGAGATAAACAAGCGGTCCCTTTGTAAAGATACTTTACAGATATAGAAACGAAGATTTAACCAGCGTGTATATCAAAGTGATTTATTATTATAAATAAAATTCATATGCCGTGATTGACTCTAGGCTAGCAATAAAACAATTGTTTATAGATTTCTAAGAGAGAGAAAGATAGCATGTGTGAAAAAGAGTGAATGCTGTACTAAATGATTGCGACATACGAGGAATAATATAGACAAGGACATAACGAGTTATTTTCGATAGAAATCCATGTTGGACAATATTTATAAGGACACCGTAGAATGGGCATATGGTATTAAATATATTGACAGGATATTTCTCGATTGGCGTATTTCATATATCTGGAACTTTTACTAGTTACAAAATATAAACGCTTCGAAGATAATAATAATTTTACTGAAAATTTATTTATATTTGAAATTATGAAGATATTTCAAGAAAGGGAAGTATGATTGATTATATCAAATACTATGTCGTTATTGACATAAATTTTGCTCGTTTTTCATCAGAAACTTTCTCAAGTTATATGGAATACACTATTTTGAAAATATCATGGATACGGAGAAATTTTGTTCGACGAGGAGCCGCGAGAAAGGTAGATTATATAGCCAATTTATCGAGTCCTTTATCTTTACCTTCCTGTTCTTGTACTCGCTTCAATTGTCCTTCCTCGTAACGTGTTCTTCGGCAGTTTACAACGAAGAGAAGTCAGTGCTTCGATATTGCAAATGTTGTTTCCACAGTTCAAGTAATTCTCGTTTGACAAATTGCATGAATATTTATGAAGAAGAAAGAAGAAACAGAAAAGGAAAGAAAAATAAATCAACGTTTGTGAACGCATCGAAAATCATCTTTGTCACGTATTAACGATAAAACTTTACATAGACAATGAGAATTAATCGCATAGTTTCGTTTAACACGATGTTTCGTTTTCACAAAAAAAAAAAAAAAAAAAAAGAAAGATGTTTCTGACGGAAGAAAGTCACGGAATGATCGCGAAGCATCGAAGGACACGTCGCGATGATGAAAATTGAGCTTGTAAACAATTTTCTGTAAACGAGTTCGCAACATTTTTACGGAATCTTATTGGAATCGATACGTTTTGATTAGAAAATTTGTCAAGTGTCCTCAGTGTTTCAGCTGCGTGGTGGAAAATTGTGAATCGAAGAAGTAAACGGAAGGGAAGAGATAGTAGGTACCAAGTGCCAAGTAGAGGTAAAAAAAGAAGAAAGGAAATAACGACATTTTTTGAGGATGGAGTTTTAATCCTTTGCGTTTCAACACGGAATTGATTATCTCACGAGATTAATGTTTCCAAATGAACTAATTTTTATTTAACTTCTAAATCGTCAGATCTGTTTCACTTAAATTTAATTAATAATTAATATTATTTTTCAGAATGAGTTTATTGGTAATAATATATACATATTGTGTTTTTCGAAGGATTGAAATTCTGATCTTAAGAAAATGACGTTGTCTTTGTACAAATTAGGCAAAAGTGTTTCGGTTTAAAGATTGAATAAACGTCAACGAAAATTAGATGTATCGATCTGTGTTGCATTTATTCGATGTTTGAACCAAAGATTAAGACAAGAGAACAGACACAGAAGTTATATGAATAAAGTAAGCGAGTTATATGTCTGTTGCGGATAATTAAGAGATATTAGAGAAAAAGGGAGAGTAAGAAAGAGAGGATTAAAGGTGAATTAAAATAACGACGTACAGATCATTTTCCACGTGTAAATTCGATGAAAATTGTATTTTCGAGCGGGAGTACCGTACCGTAGACAATACTTTGCTCCGATGGATAAAAGAAGAAAAAAAAAAAAAAGAAGATGAAAGGAATAAAGAAATTCTTGAAGAGGAAATTGTCCGGTGCTCCCGAGGGAAAAATATGGTTTATTTTTTCAATACTCACGATGGTGTACATAGACCTAGAAGGCGTTTGCGCTGTGTAAACGGTGCTGTAATAAAATAAAAAATATACAAATACGATAACTGATAAATATTGAATTTAATTAATTCAACGTTGAACGAAAGGAAGAAAGATATGAGAATGTGAGAGATGTTCAGTTAGCGACCATTTCATTATTTCTATAATTATTTATTTGAGCACAGGTACAAATAACGCAATTTTGTTTTTATTATTTATCCCTCTTCTCCGAGATATTCCGAATGAAATATATTGTGGCAAAACTTCCCAAATTGTGCATCAGCTGTGAAGAAGAAGAAAAAGGAATAAGAATGTAAGCGACATAAGTTCAATTTTGAAAGTTTGAAATTTTTTATCACCTGTTTCTTCAATCTTCCATCAAAGTGTTAAACCTAATTTCATTTCGCAACAGTTGTTATTAAAGTTCTTTCGGTTTAAGAACCGCAACGTTTTCGCTTTCCTCGACAGCGAACGAATTTTCTGTTAGAAAATTGAAGATGTTACGACTATAAAATTTCAGATGTAATTTAACGTACCGTGAAAACGTCGCGTGAAACTTGGAAGAATTTTATGGAATGTACATATGGAATATGTTTATTTCTCTATGATACACGTGCGTGAAATATGTTCCTCTGGTTCGGAATGAGTATCGGTAATGCGGTGCCGGTTAGTTTATGCTGTATGGAATATTTCGTCAGGATCAATAGTCCTGTGGTTTGAGACGATTTCTGGATCGTCCTATTTCCAGAAGGACGTGTACTTTTATGCGAGAAACTGTGAATGTTTCGAATTTGATTGATCGGTTTATGGATACATGTACTTATGTACTGATATTGATAGTAATCGTTGTTGTGAATATGAAGAACTAGTTTCTGTAAAGAGTTTTCTTTAAGGAGTTTAAGTTTAATCGAATTGTTGAAAGAGAAGAAAACGGAAATACAAATCTATGAAGGAGCCTCTGTATAAATGTAACTGTATTAGCGCGTGCATGTACATTTAAGCATCGACCTGTATAGAGAAAAAGAAGATATATACATATAATTATAAAGTATATATATATATATATAATTATCTTTATCGACGAGTGTCTTCGAATACACGCTGAATTTTCGGGACACGTATGTAAGCCTTGATAATAAAGACTATGTCTTTTTTTGGAAATTCGCGCGTTTCTTCAATTTTGGTTCTATCAGAAGTTACTAAAG
>JACXIT010000133.1:3877002-3931717 GCA_014737525.1 Bombus difficillimus | reverse complement strand
ACGGGAGACAAAATTATGTGAAACTTTCTTTTATCATCTTGATAATTTCACGTTAGCCGTATATGTACGTCTCCTTTTAGCTATGTTTATAATAATTTTATCGATACTATATGTTAATAAATATTGTTCAATATCTCCTAAAAATAACATCAAGGATAACGCAATAAATCCGTAAAAGAAATTGAAATCTATGCGAAATCCGCAAATGTATAAATGCTCGAAAGCTTATGGATGGGAGTATTACATGATACATTTACATATTGACATCTAGCATACAAACATCACCATTCAAACATTATCATTTTTCTTTTTCTAATTAAAAGATTATGATTCCTTTCTTAGTTACAATTCCCTGGCTTTTATACCTGGGTCATCTCTCTAAAATTAAAGAGATGGTATTTTATAACTTATAAGATACACTCATGAACCATAGATTGCACATCTTAGATATATAATATATATACATATATATATTATATAGCTTTACGCAATGCTCTGTGTTTAATTTCTTCTGCTTCAGATAATTCACGATTTATCTATACTAATTTATACAGTTTCGGTTATACCGTTCTTCAAATATATCTAGAATTCAATAACCACTGGCAGAATCCTTACACAAACAAGTTCACAACATTGTTCAGAGTGTCTATTCGAATAAAACTTAAAACATTCGCTATCCCTCATTTAAAAACACACGCCCAACTTCTGGGGATGAAAACGTCCCAGAAATCGTCTCGAACCGGAGGACAATTGATCCTGGCGAAATACTCCATGCAGTATAAGCTAACCATTACTCCGTTACCTACGCTCAAGCTGAACCATAGAAAGACGTTTCCAGCAGTCTTCAATACAAACACGACCGTGAGGCCAATAACACCGAAAAGAATCAGCATAACTGGATAAAAGAAATGGGTGGTAAAGCTGAGGATGTATTCGTGAATGATCGCCGAGATAGCGAAGACCGCACAAGTAGATATAGTCCTGTTTCCTGGAGTCAGGATCTCGTACATGTCCTTGTAAATGTAAGTGTATAACCAGTCGTGTACCACGATGTTCCAGGTTCGATAATAAGTGCTGAAGCAGATCGAGTTCCACCAATCCTGCAATTGAAACGGTATAACATAAATTTACTGGTATTTTGTCATTGTATTATGCGTGTATAAATAATCTATAAAGAGAGAATCCATGAATCGATGAACATCCCATAAGAAAGTTGCGATAGATCGGAAGGAGTAGATAGATTGGAAAGAACGATGACGAAGCATCCACATGAACACGATAGATTTGATGCAACGATCTCGATGACTCAGGTAGGCTGTTAGGAAATTCGAGATGCCACAAGCATTTAGAGTATATTACGTGGTTTTGTGAATGGAATTTGGAGGCTGTGACGATATTTTCTTTTTTTTTTTCTTTTTTTGCTGACTGTTCGTTGGTTTCCAGGATATATGTGTCATGCGCTGAGATAATCTTTCATTGAGCGTGACGTTGAAGATGTTTAGAAACTTACTTTATAAAACATCTTGTCAGCGAATCGTAACAGTTCAGCGGTAGCATTCATCCAACAATGCAGGAGAAGATAAAAACCGCAAACGAACATTAAAATGCCAGGCAGCATCGAGCTGAGAATATTGAGCATCATTTTTCCCACCTCGACTGGATGTTTCCCAAAATCCCGATAGTTTGGATACAACAAACGCTCGTAGAGAAGCGCAACGAAAATGATGATCGTTATTACTTCGACGAAATTGGACAGAACGATGTTCCATCGAATGCGCTTCGACCTAAACAGTGGAATATTTCACATGTTACATGTAAATGTTTATTTCAAATAATATGTCGATCTTCGTCTATACTTACTTATCTTATTTAATACATGAGGTTGAAATTTAAGATTGGAACGTATTTTTGATATTCAACATTTGTTTCTCGCACGATTCTTCTATTTCTTAACAAAGTACAAAATCTAAGATTGAAATATTTATAGAAAAGTTTATTTTCGAGCGTATCCAAATCTTTGATCGTATCTTTCGATATTTGTAATTTTTATCTCTTGTAGAGGGATAAGAAGAATCAAAGTACCGATTTTTCTTTTGATAGAATAATTATCAAGTGCTCGAAATCTTGATAATTCGATTTGCAGTTTAATATTTTTAGTACTTGCAGATCTATCGCGTATATTATCTCGAGAGCCATTTAAACTGGAAAAGATCATTCAACGACACAGATAGTCATTTTTAAAGACATAATAATACATTTTGAAAAGCTTTCTCATATCTTAAGGCGTAATATTTCCTCGTGTCGTTTCTTGAATCTCGATTTTGACACGGCAGGATGATAGATTAAGAAATATTTTGATTCAATATACGTAAAGTTTGTTGTTATAGAAAGAGAAGAAAATATTCTAGATATTTTGGAGAACGTTAAATTTCAGCTCACGTATAACGATAATTATTGAATTTAAGTATAATTCTAAGTTTTCAACTTACCTAGGATATCTGTCTTGGTAAATGAGAGTTGGCGCGAACAAGAAATAGAGATACTTGGAAAAATCAGGCGGCTGTGGTATTGGTGTATCTGAATGAGGTTTAAAGGACAAAAATTTTGGTGCGACGCTTCTTATGAATGCATGAATCTTCATGACTAGCCGGACCTATGAAATGCATAAGAAGGTACATCTTTATTTTGCAATTTTATGATATAATTTAACGAGTATTCATTTATGACTAATTTACATTACAAATACCTATTCTCAATTCTCAATTGTAAAAAGATTTTCCTTCAGAAATTATATGTATAGGAATATATTCCTTATATAAATTTTATGAAAAAATTAATTAGGCAAATGTTAGTAAATAATTGCGTGATATTTTCTTTCCACTGTCGATAGAAATTATTCGTTTGTAATCAAATAAGATTTCGGGAAAACGATTTAACCTCGCATTATTTGATTAGTCAATGACAATTGCTATAAAATATACTTACTTGCTCCATAAGAATGATCATACTAGATGCAAAGGGCAAATCGTTGTCGAGTAAAGCTTTGGTAGGAAGTACAAATAAGAAAGTTATATATAGGATGATGCCTGCCAGCCATAGGTAATCCCAAACTTCTTTGGCGAAAGCTGCAAAAAAAAAAAAGATTTGCAAGCATCAGTAGCTCGAAGTTTATTAAAATCTGAAGATAATTGAATCGAAATTGACTTACAATTTGGCGCGTATTTGAGGCGACGAGTGGCCCAACAACAGAAAGTAGGGTATACTCCTAGAACCGATAACTTCATAAGAGTCCAAATGAGCAATACTACTGGAAATTTGGCAAAACCAGCTCGCACTGTGTCGATACCGAGATTAGGCCTGAAAGAATAAATTATGTGGACGATCGAAGAATTTTGCATGTATTATATTCCATAGTACTTTTCTATCTTATTATTCTCTGTACTTTATTCTAAATTTTATTTTATTAAGATACTTCGTCGTAGCTCTGTTATGTTTCTTGGGTCACTTCTTATCTAATCGTATTTTTCTATCGTTGCTAAAAAATTGTTTAAAGTTGTGGAAAATACGAAAGATAATTCGATACGTCTCACTTCTTATTTCAATCTTATGGCAAAGTTTTATCTAAAACGTCAAAATATTTTTTGCCTCGTCGAAAGAAAAGTGAAATTGAGACACAAAAATTCAAAGACTCTAACAGGATCAATTAATTTCAATTCGAAGATTTCCCTTTCTATTACTTCCAATACGACGATCTTTCTTGTTTACATCGAGCTCGATTTTACATAATAATCGATTCGAGTAAATATTTTCTCGAGTGTTGATTCTTTCTGGTAAAGAAATATTAAGATAAATGAGTGCAAGAAGTACGCGTGTACTTACGAGCCTATGTGACGGATATCGTACGCAGCGGTGTGTATTAAGAGAATTATCAACATTGCTACGATGGCATTATAAAGGGTACGAATATGTTTAATCTCGTACAGGTCGGTCAATAGAGAATTTCTTTGAAGAAATTGTTTGGTAGGTAACGTGTTCTCCTTTGTTGGTTTCCTGTAATAAAATGACAATGAAACGATCAGTATTTAACAAATTAGATTTAAAGTTCAATTACTTGCGACAAAAATATCAATTGACGTAAATTAAATCTTTTTTTTTTAACGTGGATCGTGAAAAAAGAAAAGAAAAGAAATGGACTGAAATTGCGAAATTATCTAATTCGCGAAAACAGCTTTGGATACGCAAGTACATTTGTACTTAAGTTCAATGTATCTTGCTTTATACTTTTATCATGTTTTTATAGCACGTATACAAAATTATGATAGCACGAAAGAATGTTATTTTATCCTTCGTGTCTTGGTTCCTTTGCTTATTAATCTTTACAAATACAGTCTACAATTCTTTTCTTTCTTCCCTCTAATATAATGTAGCTTTGTTTTTAGCTTTCTGACCGCAATATTATTCTTTATAATTTTACTATTGTTACTAGTTTTTGAACGTTGTACATATACATATGTTGTGTACAAAAAATAGAATACACTAAAGTTCGTCGAATCGGGTCAAAGCGGTTAAACGCGTGGTCAGATCTTTGTTTCGCAGCTAAACGTTGGCGTGAATTATTTATTCGAAAATTGCCATCTATATCTTCCAAGAGAAAAATTGTTCTCCTTCCTTTGCCATTGTCGATTGGCTACCATAGTGTCGTACTCGTATGAACCATGGACAAACAAATAATTTTGGATGCAATTTAAACGAAATATAAAATTGACATTTTCGTTTCGAATCTAAAGAAATAAATATGAAGTGAATCTTTTGACTTCAACAGATTAAATTCCTTTTTTTACGTTCAAGGATCTCTTTTTCGAAAAAATATTCGACCTTTTCCTAATTTTGATTAAGTACAGTGAAGCAATCGATTTAATTAACTTGCGATAATTCACACGAGTAAAATAATTTGTCAATTTAAAAAATAATTGATATCGAATAGTTGCTCCCGAAGGATGGATTTGAAGTATAAGAAATGCAATAGTGTAAGTCGAAAGTAATGTGAGCATAGAAGAGTGTAATATCAAGGTTTAAGTGCGATTATGCAATTACGTTCTGTTAGAGTATTTCTCGGACTCCGCCAGATCTTTCAACTCCGTTGAATTGAATCTGCTCATTATTTCCGATATCATATCGTTCATTTGGCTGTTAATGATCTCCAAAATGTCTTGCCTAATTTCCTGTAGAAAAAAAGATAATTACATTTTATTACCGCCTTTAACAAGTTTATTTTATAAAGTCAATTTTAACTTTTAACAAGCCCATAGCGTCCAGTAATCGATCAATTCGCCCGTATAATAATGTTTCCAATTTATCTTTTAGTGCTTTTACAATAATCATGCAATTGAACGCTTTCATTATTAATTAATTTCACTTAATCGAATCAAACGAATCAGTGGTAATGAACATATGCAAATTTACAATTTCCTGTATTTTACAATAGTTTCAAAAATTAATTAGAACGATCGTGTATGTGTTTGATCAATTACTTATACGAAGAATTAATTATATTTATTAGATTCCTCTATTAAAATTAAACGAGTTTGTGAATTAGCAAGAAACGAACATCTGAATTAATATAAATCGATTATACTATACGCGAATTATTATAAATTACAGTTTGGTTTTTCACACCTGCATTTGTCCTTGCACTTCATTGATAATTATATCACGCACTTCGCATTGCTTGAATTTGGTTGACTCCATCTCTGCAATAAAGTAATAAAAAGATACAATGCTTGCAAGATATTCAAAACTTAAATCGTACTCTCATCTGTCAATTGAAAATTATTTGCCTGTCGTTCTAAAGAAAATTTTCGGAAAGCACGTATCTGTATCGAGTACAATCCCCGCTTTAAAGGTAACAATATCAATATCGCTATAAAATCAATTCAGCACGTACTTTGTGTCTTCAGATCCTCCTGCGTCTCACTGGTATTCTCATTGGTATTCTCACTGGTAACGTGTTCCATCATAGTTCGTTATTCGTTTTCCCTTATCTGCGATTCAACGATTCATTATTTTATATTCAATGAAACTCGGAGGACCTCGATACCGGTCAGGTTTTACGAAAATACCATACGGTTGGCAATTCACCCCGAAAATATTGGAATAATCTGCGCCAAGTATCCCGAGATCCGTACAGATAAATCGTGACAAACCTGTGGACCAACCAAGCGAATATCACTGAAATCGTAGGCACTCGATCCGAAAGAAATAGTATTTTCCTTGATGTTGTGAATTAATTTATTGTTTGTAGCGCCTCGGAGACGAGTTGATTAAAAAACGCATACGATACGAAGAGCTAATATATCTAATGGCCACTCCAACGGCAATGAAGTTTAAAAAACATCAGATCGATTTCGAGATGTCGATGATAGAAAAAGAAATCGTTTCGAAAACGTCGACGATTTAAAATCAGTTCGAGCACTGTGATAATTCGAGTCCATTCAATTTGGTCTCTTTAACCGATAACCGACTTAGCCGATTTTCACGGCCAAAAAGGTTCGAAGACGAATCGACTGAACGACGTTAGAAGTTAGGAAAGCGTTTACACTATACGAGCCGCAAACCGTTACTGATCCATCGGCCGGATCGGGAAGAGCACAAGCATATAGAACGTACAAGTATACAGGCGACCGTACCAACGATTATCGAATTTTTCAGCTGATCGCGCGGCGGTAGAATCACCCGCATTTCTTTCGTCTAGGCGGCGATGTCGTCCTTTCATTCTTCGTCGAGTACACGCGCACTCGTCACTCGTTTCTATGTCCTCGTCTCTTCTGATTAAGTAATTGCAATAGCGGTTTGCGGCTTGCCTGGACGTTTACTGAATCTGTCGCGTTTACAGCGCGAAACAACGCCGAACCAAGAGATACGGAGAATACGCAGTGTAAATTACAGTCTAAAAAATATTCGGAACTCGTTGCACGTCGTGCATACCCGAGAAATTTTATTGTTTCTTAGGATAGTTTCGCGACTCGGTACTTGCTTTCGCAAGTTTGTTTCTAGGAACGAAATAATAGGAGTTAGGCGCGTTCTTGCTAGAATAAGATCTTTTTCAATTTTTATTTCAATTCTTTATTCGTTGTTCCAGAAGAAAACTTGTTCGTTAGTTATCTTTTCTAGATCTTATATTCTGTACTCTACATTTTGCATCTTTATCCTAGCTTCTATGATCTACGTTTTTTTTATTGTAAATGTTAAATCTTAAAATTAATCTAATTCGAAGTAATCATTGCTTTGACTTTATACCGAAGAATAAATTCGTCTTACTGTTTCGCGTTTATATTTTACGAGGGGAAAGTAGTTCTTCCGCGAAACTCGAGAAACGTTAAGAAGATATCAAATAAATTATTCTTGTTACCATAAAGAGAAATCTTTAAACCAGTTTTCTAAGAAGAATGAAAATTGTCTAAAATAAAGTATTTAACTCCGTGTTATTAGTAATTCGATATAATTGCAGCAACTTATTTATGCGATTTAAGCCAGCGAACAAACAGATCGTATAATTGCAGAATTATTGACGAGTAACGTCAATTATTAATTACGATTGTAAAAAAATTTCATTTTTTAATTATCCAGAACGGATTGTATTTGGTAAAATTTTTGATAAGATTAATTAATAGATTTAGCACAGTTTTGGCTTAGGCTAAAGATCATACGATAAGCCTGTGAGTGTTTATAAATATCATATACAATCTCGCGTTAGGGTCACTTTTATCATATTGAATGTTATGTTTTGATGTGTATCTACGTATTTTAATTTCAAAATATGGAAATAAGGTCAAATTATATAATTTCGCTTACGATGTCAGTCTCATTTTACTATTATTTACGGAATTTAATACACGTAACAAAAAATCTTTAATTTGCAAGCATTAATTAACTTAAGATTTGATACAGTAACTTTTATGCTCCCAATCATTAAACTACTTTACTATACGTAACCATGAAACTTGGAAGTTCATAACGAAATTCTCTTTGCACTTATATGCAAGACGGCGAATATTTATATTAAACGACGAAAGCGAAAAAGCAATCAAATCACCGTGATTTGCGAAATTGCACCTATCGATAATTTGATTTATTAATAGCTACAAGAGATTTACTCGAAAAACAAAAGAATTATACGTATCGTTGGACCAATCATCGTTTTACTGATACGTAAAGTGATATTTGTTATCCATATCGTACAAGAACGATTATTTATACAAATTATACAGTCTATTAAATGTTAGGGTGTCAAGAATCTCGTAGATCGAACGAACTCCTTGGCGAGTACATTTCTTAACCAGTTTCATCTCGAAATCGATGTAACCACCATAACAAAAATTGGTATTGACGTCGATCGTACGAAGATATACCAAATTTCCTTAAAATTTAAAATAAATTTCTCACAAATACATAAATATTCTCAGGTTAATTATTCTTTTTTCTGTAATATTATATTATATTTTACATTACAAAGTAGAAATTTTTCGTACTCGTAATGTATCATATCATGAAGACGTTAATCCACTTTGCTCTTTCGTCGCCTCTCCTACTCGACTCGTATAGAAAAGATAACAAGCCAACAATGGGAATAATGGCCTTTATATCTGTTTTCCCTGTAATAAAAGCACACGGTGGTTGCAGTTATCGTATCCTTAGGAATAAGTATCAAGCAAATTCGTGTATAAGTTTCCGATGTTTTCACGTAGCACGATTTATTTTAAGAATAACTCATCGTTGATTCATGAAGGAAATGGCTAAAGCCAATGCCTAAGTTATCGCATCGTATTTTCCGTTCTCTTTATCACCCCTTCGATTTTCTCATATCTTCTCTACGATACTTTCGTTTACAATATACTGATATTATAATATTTGTATAGTTCACTGTAGATAGCTGAGTTTCCTTTCGTTTCATTTCCCTCCTTCTTAGTCATGATAAATAAGATGTTGGGAGTTTCATTTTGGGATAGAGAACAAGAAAGATCACTGGCTGTTATAAACTCAAATATATATTTTTCGCTAGAACTTTTAGTAATTGAAACATATTTTTGTTTCTATTTATTTTTACGTCGTTTCATGCTTTATGGAGCATTGCGAAACAAGTATTTTATTATTAAACATCGAAATAACATATACCAGAGTAAATATATATGTACGAAATTAGAAAATTTGTTCGCATTTGATAAATATGCATTTGATTAAATGATTAGACGTCCCTTTAAAATTTTGATCCATATCCTCGGCAATTTTATCTTTCAAATTTCCAAAGCGATTCGAAAATCTTTATTCTGGGAAAAATTGAATCGATGAGACACGGAATATCGAAGATACGTTGATACAACGAAACTGAATTAATGATATTTTACATTGACCAAAGATACTAACAGACGATTATCGATAGTAACTTTCAACACTGGAAAAAGTAAATTGAAATTAATTCAATTGAAATAGAAGAAATGCTCGAAATTCGAAAGTAGCTATGATAGATATCGAGAAAATAGGATTACGTAATGCCATTAAATAAAAAGATACGACAAGGAATCGTATGAAATATGAATTCTGATGTAAGTTGTGAATTGAATTGCTACTTTAAAAGGATTGGAAGTAAGAGGCAGTGATAGATAACGAAACAAAACATTTATGTGTACTTACTTACTGTGTACTTACTCACTGAATTACCGTCATATCGATAATGTTCTGCCATCTGTTGGTAGATGTTGATATAATAAAGCTGCAGTTGCACGGAGGATATCGTCGCAACTCCATGTTGAAGAACTTTGACTTTTGGTCTCTTTGCTACTATAATTTACAATATAGTTTATAATATAACATACATTGTACATGTACTTTTTAAATCAACTAATCGTTTGTTTATTTCTTTATTTAAATAGGAAACTTTAGTTTTATTAGCGAAATTTCATAAATCTATGTTAATTGTTATAATTTTTCTCTGTTAGGTATTTATATTTACGCACATATCGTTTCATATGAAATTCAGACTATCTTTCGATAATTTAAATATTTATATATAAATATTTTTATATAAGTATTTAAATTTGGCAGTGTTTGGTAATATTAAAAGCGTTATTACATTTATAGAATTAGTACGAAAGATTCTTTTTTGGGAAGAAAATTTGGACTTGACGTTTATCATAATCGCATACGGTGATCTTTTCCAAAATGTTGGAGACATCGATGCCTCGTAGAACGTGCGTCACGTCGCGGAAGTATTCAGTTCGCGTTTAAATTATCCCTTCTATCTTGCGATTAATTGTTTAAAATGTGTGTAACAATTAGAAATGTAAATACGAAGAAACATTTTCCTGTATATTCATCTTTCCATTCTTTTAGTATTTGTAAAGTTCGTTGAATTTACGCCAACTGAAAGGGAAATAATTTTACGTCTACGATAAATAAACACGAAGAGTTATTAAAAAGTCGTTAATGAGAGCTGCAAGTGAATGAAGCGCGCCTTTCCACGGTAAACAGTATTCTCGGTTCTCATCATTGTAATCAATCTTGTGCTCAACGCTATACTTATGACATCTTCGTATAATTTAAAGAAAACAAACAAACAGGCAATATACATAATTAATATTTAAAATTAAAAGTTTCAAGTCAGGAAAGACTGACTATTCGTTGACTATATTATATCGTTTTCTTAAATATCTTCGATCAAGCCATCTATTCAGACAGAACGGATATCCGCGAATCTTTGCAAGATGTCCAAATACGACCTTCTGGATAAATGCAACGCTCGGAAACAGCGAAGGTGTTTAGTTCGGGTCGAGTGCAATTTAAGCGGACGCGTTTGTTGCACGCACAATTAATTACGCGGCCGTAACTGATATCGCAATATGCAAATTCATCGAGATTATTGCTAAACGTTCGATCGAACCGTTAAAGAAAAGTTCATCGTAAAAGCGACGTATCTCAATCGGTTTACAGGGCATTTCCTTATCAAATTATTCTTCGGAGGAGCCATTTTTTTAAATTTTTATCTTTCTTTGTTAACATAAATTAGAAATTGTCTATCGTTAGTTGGAACTAAATTAATCAATTCGCGCATAGTAGAACGGATAAAGGTATCAGAGATCGATCAAATATCTGATAACGATAACGTCTTCGCGCGATGATAGTGAGTGACGTAAGCCCAAGGACGTTGATAGAGCAATCGAATCGGCTATTCGAATCGTTTCAGTCATTTCGATATTCTATATCAACGCATTTCTCGAACGTCATAGTCGCAATTTCGCAAGAACGTTCTCATGACACGAACCTCGACACCGTGTGTTTCGAACTCTTTATAGAACAACCGAGCCAAGGTGAGAAGCAAAAGTACCGTCCTGATGAACTATCAAATCCTGGATCGAATCACCAAGCGTCATAACTTCCGATCGTAATTGGCAAAAATTGAAAAATATCGTAATCAGCAAGAAGTTATCGTAAGGAAGCTTCGTACTCGGAAAGAAATCCTCATTCTCAAGGATTCTCTTCCGGTTCTTCGATATCTTCGATATATTTCTTGGTATCGTGAAATTTCGCAATAAGCCTGAATTCCAAGCGATAGATCGACCGTTGTTACACGTGTCTCCGAGCATCGGTCAACCGGGTTTGATATAAAAAAATCGTCGAAGGGGCAGCGGGTCTGGGATTTGCGAGACGAAGAAGGGGCGACGGAGAGGAGGCTTTGAAAAATCGTGAGAGGAAGGAAAGAGAGAAAGAGAGACTCGCTCTCTAGCCTCGTGTATGCCGTGAAAGTTATAGCGAAGAGAGGCAAGCAAGGGGGGATTCTGAATCGCTTCTGGTACCTCTGGTAGATCGTGGCTAAGCCAGTCGCTCGCTCGCCGCTCACCTAAACGGCTTTCACCTGGGCGATTACGAAGATCCTTGGTCGTCGACCGCCTTCGAACGATCGTGTTCAACGGACAACCGTTCTCTCAATCTGCGCGGATGCACACGAAAATCCCGTGGTTCCGTGGCCGGTGATCGGTGATCGACCCAACAGTCGACATGTCTTCTGGATGGTGAATGGTGTATTTCCTTCGTAGAAATAGTGTCTTTATACGATCAAGAGGAAACAAGGGATTTTGTTGTTCGCCAGGAAGTTAAAGAGCCTGTCAAAAGCATCGTTGACGATCGGCTGACGGCTTTGGTCCGCTGATCCCGTTGGACGAATCGGTCTGATCGGTTTCTGTTTCGACTGCAAGAGGAGGTTTCACTTTCGTCTAGCAGGTACGTGGTTTTCTGTGCTTGTGTTTTCATCGACGATGCGACGCGGAGAAAGTGTGGTATTGCCGTGTTCTCGAGACGAATCGCGCGGTACAACCGCGATCTTCGATGCGCGAATATTATTATTTTTATTTTTATCGTCGTATTTAGTTTTGTATGTTTTGTAGCGCGTACGCGGTTGCGTTTCGCTTCCATTGGACGCGTGGAACCAGGCGAATTCCAATCAGTTCGAAGTCGTGGTCCCGCGGCCAGAGTACGTGACCCGTTTCTTTCTTTCTGGGGAACGTTTCTCTGGCGCGACTGTTGACTTTCTATTGTACATCGAAGTCACGAGGTTTCGTAATTTCGTGAATGATCCGATCGCTTCCGACCGTCTTACCAACCGATGACAGCTGTTTTACTTGGAATCACGGGATTACTGAACCGCTTGGCAATGCGTTTGACGCTTTATGGTCGTTGGTACAAGGCGATGAACCCTCACGAACCGGATGAATTATGGAAATGCTTGTTATCTGCAGTGTCAACTTACATCCATTTCGTCGGGTTACATCAAATTACGTTTGGTTTGTTTAAAGTCTCTTTATGGAAGATGTAAGGTTCATCTATGAATATACATCTAGATTCTCTTTCATCTTTTCTTCCATTTCTATTATACTATCTATTTATAGTTCTACATAGTTTTATAACTCTTTCGCTTCTTCCGTCAATCCACTGGTTTCATGGTGTTAATTAATCGTTGTCTTTACTAAAGAGACGCAGAATGATAATTTTCTATAAAATATCCATAATACGAATTATAGATTTATTTGTTATTATATCAGTTGTATTTAACGTTTAACGTTAGCTTCGTGGTAACAGATTTGTAATTCTGTTTGTTTGTTAATTATTGTGTTATAGTTATTCGTAGAATATTTGTTACGAACCTCTGCCGTTATTTACCTCTACCGTTAAATTTTGTCAGATTAAATTTTATTTTTTATTACGTATAAGTTTAACTTTAAATATGCAAATGTCACTTAAGAATTTTCAAATTCTAGTAGCATAGAACTTCGTAGAAAAATGATAGGAGAGTTTATTTCTGGATAACAAAAATTCCTTCTTAGGAAATATGTGGTTTCTCCACTAACCATTTAGCGTGTAACATCTGATTTATAAGTTTGCGGCTTGTCGGAAGTTCGAGTTTCAATCGAATCGAATCAAATTTCAATTTCAGCAGAGAAATGAGATTTAAATTTTAACAGACAATCGATCTTTTCATTGTAATTAGGCAACTGATAGCAGTTCCTAGTCACTTGTCACGAAATTGTGATAAATGTGACAAGTGTCGCGCGTCTCGTTTGTCATCGCATTAGAAAACGCGGCAAAGTTTCTGATCATCGAGACAGAACGAAAAGTACTGTACGAAATATTATAATTTGATTAACTACGCGAATTTTTCTGCCCCTTATGGGAAATTTAAAAGTGGCATAGTATTCAAAATACATAGGATGTGCAAATATACATAACATAGAATGTTATATGTACAGTATTGGGTAATTGGGAAAAATCTTTGTTTAAATTCCATTTCCTCGATTGTACTTAGCAAGGTATTAATTTGTATAAATATTCATAATCTATTTATAACTAAGCAACAATTTGAATTGTACTATTTCTATAAATGGTACAATTTAATGTACAAGTTTCTAAATTGATAAATATAATTTAATAATAATTTTAATAAAATTAGGAAAATAAAGGAACAAGTTATTCGTGTCGGCCGTCGCGTACGGTTCCGCTGTCTAATTATGAGAATGCGTGATTTCCATATCAGTACTAGCGATTGAGATTTCATTGATCATTTTGCAAGACAACACGCTAACGTATAACGGTATTGCAAAAGAGCGACGAGGGCGTGAGGTGGAAATTAGATATTTATAGGACGGTCTGACGTGTTGCCGATGCCGTCTCCCTCTCTCTTTCTCTCTCTCTCTCTCTCTCTCTTTCCTACTGTTTTTACTTTCGTTGATTATTCTCCTTTTTTTCTTCGTTTCGAGATACTAATTCGTCGAGGATCGAAGAGATCGTCTAGAAAGTATGGCGCGCTTCTTGTTCGACTCTTTAATCGCGGTGCGTTGCGTGATCGATGTTATATGTTTTCGATTGCATGTTGCATAATTGGTAAGAAAGTGGTTCCCTTCGAGTTTCCGTTGATAGAATGGTTTAAATAGAAATACATACTTCTATGCAAATTATTTGTATCAAACAACAGTTTCTAATTTACTAATTTCTTCCCGATTTTTTTCTGTTTCCAATTCGCTTCGACTTATTTTTAATTTATTTACGTGTTTCCGAAGTTTCGTTACGTAGGATTTTCTATACTAAACTCGCATATCGATTAAGCGTCAAATTTAGAAGACGAATATCAACGAAATCTGATAATACGTTGATATTGGATCAAGACGCTATTATAATCGACATTAATCAAGATTCGAGTAATTATTAAATAATTTGAGAGGCTACTTTATCTTGATACGCCTCTTTGTATCTCAGGATGTTCTATAAAATCGTCGATCAAATAATGGATGACGTATCCTGTAATGATACATCGTCGTCGTAAGTGTCTTTGTCGATCTAATATCTGTGTAATATCTAAATTTTTACATCGAAAACCTGAGAGTACTCTTTACACGCTTGTACAATGTTCAATTAACGAGTTGTAGTTTGAACAGGTGAATCTTTGATTGTAAATGTATACTTTAAAGATAGATTGAAACAACAAAAAATGATACGAGAAGTAAATCAACGAAAGCATCAAGTTAATCCATAAATTCGTGCCACAAGTTAATTTTAATCCGTCCGTAATGTTTTCTATAATACTGTAAAATTTAGAAATTACATATCCCTATATTTATATCTTGAATGTTTTATTTTCTTTGTTTATTACTCAATGGTCGTACTTTATCAATATACCATTGTACTGCTACTAAACGATTCATTTGTAAGGCCTGTCAATCCATAGTCAACTAGTCCTCTTCTTTTTATAGCTAAATAATACCTAAACAGAAACTGTTTAATGAATCTATTTAATAAACTGAATTCTTACTATCTCGATTATAGCGTTTTAATGTGATTCTTGTACAATTATCACCCATTACGTGTTTTTATGAAGTTAAACAAAAATTATTCCAGCACCTGTAGACTTACCAGATATTCCAAGTAATAACATTTCTGAACCGCGTGATGAAAAATGATTCAGTTCCTCGAATTTAGAAAAATGTCTTATCTTCCGATGAAAAGGTTTTCCTTTGTAATAAAATTCGTTATTATCTCTCTTGAATCATCGAGGAATAATAAGCCACGATGTTCTGAACTTTGAAACTTCTAAATCGTAAATCGGTACGCAACTGTTTTTTACTACAGTCATCGATTAGAAATGGGATCCGTCAAGGAAAAAAAAAAATCATGCGATTGTTATCGATATGTTCGCGATAGACGGGTTTAATTTTTACTTGTAATAAAAATGATTTTCCTTTTAATATTTTTCTAAGGTCGATCAATACAGACATTGACCCATATATGTGTAAATGGCATTACGATGATCGTTATCGGTTTTATTATCTTTTACATGTCCACTAGATGTGGCAACTGAAATTGCGCAAACAGACCGGATTAAAGATTAAAAGAACGGTAATCGATAAAGATAATGCAGTTTGCAATTAAGTGCAATTGTAGAATCTATTTTAATTTTCATTTTAGTTCTAGTTGCAATTAAAATCTAAAATCTGTTGCAATTAATAGATTCGAAAAGATATGATATTACAGGTATGATAGAAATAAATTAATGACAGGAAATACACGTACAAATACTAGTTAATATTATCGATAGCCCAGCATATTTTAATTTTTAATTCTTGTCACAAAGTTTACGTTGCAATTCCTTGGATGTCGTAGCAACGGAAGATAAAATACGACAAAGAAAATGATAATGCAACGTTATCGAGATTAAGAAATTATTATTAATCTCGTACATAGTAGATTTCAGTGTGACTTATATCTTAGAATCGCATTGCCTCTCGTCATTGAGGTTCATTAGTTCCTGCGCTATCAAGGTATTTTACTATTTTCTTGAAATTATGTCGAATTACATCGAATTATTCGCACGAAATACGATTCTTTTACACGTGCGTATCGATAATATTTTCGAAAGATTTCAGTATTCATGCCATATCGATCGATACGATGCAACTTTGAAAGTTGCTTCGATCAAACGTTCGCTGCAATATCATATATCGGGAAACATTATTATCTTTCTGTCACTCGTTCAAGAATCTTATTTTTCTTTTTCGTTATTCCAAGAAACTAAGCTAGCTCGAATAAGTAGAAATAATCCGTAGTAATTGAACAAAGAAATCTAATTTAGATAAATATCAAATATTTGATCGTAATATACATTCACAAGCGTATCAGTACAAAAATGCATTGATAAAATATATTTATTTCGCTATCTTACGATAATTTATAACACAATTTTACACGTTATTTGATCGTAAGGAAGCAATTCCAAATCCTACACTTTTATTTACTTAACATTACATTAACCTACGATTTGTCTTTAAATTATATTTTAATAATACATATAAAGAAATGCATTTATATAGATACGATACATATAGGTGAAGAGAGGATACTTTCTCACGATTAAACAACTAAGTACATGCATAGTATTTGACGCGCAATCCAATAATAGATTACGCTGTTACTGGTGTTGCATCGAATTAGTATTCGCTCATCTGACTATCTTCTCATAGCGAGTTTCGAAATTGTTGTGACGCTGTTAATGTCAAAGACAGACGAACGTAAGACGCTTAAATTATTATTTTCAAAATGTTGAAATTTTGTTTAATTATATAACGATTTACAAGTCCATCCAAAAGATATTACATTACGAATATTATGGTAGAATTCCCTTCGACATATATTAATCTATCATTAATTCAATATTCAAATATTAATTTAATTAATCAATTATACGCATATATACCTACTATTTAAACGCATATCCCTTCTATCATTTTAGTATGAAATTGATGTAATTCATAAACGAAACGATATGTACTTAAAAAGCAAAGAAACAATAAAGTTACAACAATGTGCAACATTGAGAATGTTCTCATTCTGAAGTATGTATGTGCTTGCAGTACGAGGCAAAATACATTTACGGAGGCATTTACGTCCAGCCTAACATATGAAAGAATTTAGCGGTACGAAAGGTATACGATTACTCTTAGAATATTCAGTGAGACAAATCTCTATTTAGGATTCATTTCTCTAGTTGTGGTCGTATAATTTATACATAAAATATATCGCGGTTCGTCGTTAAAATAATCGTTCTAACATTTAGCGAACGAAACGAACTTTCGTTCAAGCTCTATTTCCTTATTAACGTCGATAAAAATTTGTATTTTTACGCACAAACATCCGCAGTCTGATCATCACCTTTCTCTCTACTTTCCGGGCATCGAAGCGGCTACTAAGCGGCGCATTTTTCGTTTTCCCGCGATTTTAAATCCCACCATTCGTCAGAAACGTGCAATATCCACAGCGTAGTAATCATTATAATTTTTACTGAGTGAAAAAAATCTTCGCTTAAGCTCCGTTGTCTTAACAATCTTCATAAAAATTCGAATTTCCCTACATATCTATACTTTCTACGTTTCTTTGAAATCCAGTCGTCCAAATTCCACACCATCTATCAAGAACACGCCACGACCTCGGCACGATGTAATATTTCTCCCGCGTTGAGTTTTTCCTGCGGCAAACTTTCGAAGAGCTCGCGTGTGGCATTAGGAAAGCGATCGAAGATGACAAAGTCAAGTGAATCACATGCGTCGCGTGGGAATCACGCGTTGCGCCTAGAGACACAGTAACCCATCGGCGACACTAGGATATAAAAGAGGAAGCGGGTTGCCGGATACGCGGGAAAACTGTTGATTCACAAAGAATTCACAGCGAGGGGAACCGGTTAATCGTCGTTCGCGTCTTTGTACGTGTTCTATCCGTGTAATCGATTCGAAATATCCTCCATCGCAAGGTCATTCCTTTCTCCCTAGGCTCGCGTTCTTCTGCGAAAGTGTCTCCCTTTTCTTAATCCCGTGATTCATTCGCGCGCGATATCGTTTTCGTAAATTCCTCCTCGATTCGAATCATCGATCGTTTCCCTTCGTCTCCTTCTCGTCATTCTGCGAAACGACAGGGGTAAGAGTTGCGGGATCCATTTGTTTGCTGAAAAATGAATCCGTGTGTCAGTTCTTTTGACTTGTCTTTAGATAAGATGAATTTTAAAGTGATCTGTTTTAGAGATAGTCATTAAGGGACAAATCTTAGTTTTTAATATGATCGTTGTTATATGTAAGTGATCTATGGAAATCAGTTTTTAAGTATTTATTGTTTAAGATACGTTGTTTTCCTTGAACCATATGGAGGCATCTAGATAGGAGTTGCAGTCGAAAATGAAGCGCGATTATAGCGTAGAAATTGTAAAAAAGTATGGAGAAACATATGGGAAATTTATTAAAAATTAATATATATATATTTATTTTACAAATTATTTGAAAATATAGCGATAGCTTTTATCAAATTTTTGCCGAAATTATCAACATCTTTGGGAAATAGTGTTTCTTTTGCAGGTATTATTTAAACGAAAGGAACAGTCGAATCGTTGTTATCAGGTCTAATCGCTAGAATGGGAATGGTGATCGAAATATGTTTTATGGTAGCAATAAAATTTCTGTTGAATCAATAACTTCTTCGGTATAAGCTATTAAAGTTTACTTTTGTCATTCGGTTGCAACTCGAGGATCAATATGTTAGCCACTATGATCACCGGATTTAACTCATAGATTTTTTATTGCAAGCTATTATTTAAATCTAAATTATTCAAGAAATACGTGTTCACATTATGTATATTTTCATATTTTTTATAACAGTAACTCAAATGGCTTTGTTCATGGCTTTGTTTTATGAAACACCCTGTAGTCTGTCACGCGTATGGAACCACGTTCCACGCAGTCGATTCGATCGGTAGATGTAGCGCGACATTTGAATCTCTGTCATCGGTGTCACGGCTACAAGGAAGCGTTACCGTTATCTCCTTCTGTCGAATAATCGAGTGACTCGTGTTAGTATGCGCGATTCAATCGACTGAAAATATACGACGTCCAGTGAAGAAAGTTTTCCACTTAATCAAGCTTTTATCTACAAACAACCGCGTCTACTAGATTATGAAAGAGAAACTATTAGAGAAATTATTAGATGTTTTAGCAAAAGAAGAATTGGAGCAGAGAAGTCAAATGTATAATATTAAGTTGTTATATCGACGTTGGTATGGGATAAGAATGGAAACTAGGACGTTCGTGTTAACAGTAAAACGAAACAGTTAAGTGAACGTTTTTGGAGAAATCGCTGAAAATAGTAGTGTCTGACATTTAGAATTTTTTCATCGACGCGGTATGTAATCGGTAGAAAGTGGTACGTTTGATTTTGTACTTTTTTCATTTCCAAGGGAGATCGAAAATTGCATATTTCTACAAAGTTTCGGTGTGTTCATTAAAAATTTAAACTTCAAAAACGCTTATTCGTCCTTAATATTTACAAGAAGACGAACAAGCTTTTGATCAAACATTTTGTACCAAAATATTTAAATCTCTAACAATACAGTCTTATAAATCTGTGAAACGAAATGATTATTTATTATTAGTTATTTCTACGAAATAAAACTAAATATGATTTAAAACTAAAAAATAGACGAACTAAGTGATAAAATAAATTAAACAAAAATCACAAATTGCTAATTTTGATGGTAATTCTAGTACCTGTTAAAGATCATATTAACTCAACTTCCATTTACTACTATTACCGCAGTCATATCCGTACACCTTGTACGCTTCCATAACGTTCCCTTCTACGCAACGCACACATGTACGATCCAAAAAAGGAAATACCGTGACCGGATAGCATTCGAAGTTAACAGTCGAGAAAACGGAAAGTTCGCGCATATAAAAGTAATCGTAGGTATATGGTATACACGTTTGTTGAATTCCTCGTTAAATTCAGGGACAAGTGGTCGCGAGAGCCAAGCGAAGTTGGCTGGACCGCGACAAGGGTTAAAGCATCGAGGGGAAGGCGAATAATTCCATGGTGGACAATGACTCATAGGACAACGGCCTTAAGACGACGAAAAGTGGTAGCCTAGGGAGTAGAGACACGCGCTATAACCGTGCATAACCTCACGATGTTTCTATGGTCGTGCTCGCTTGACGTTTATGTATGTGAGCATAACTTATGATCGGAATAAAATACAAGAAGAATAGACTATATACGAAGCCTGATAAGCTTCACGCAGACATTCCATCGTATTTTTTCATGTTTCCCGCGGGACTCTTAATGGTACCAACATCTCGCTGGTTCAAACACGATTTCTTTCACGATACTTCGATATCGAATCGAAGGAAAATTTTGCGAACATAAGGAAGCTGTTAACTTCGATTGGGTATTTCGTAGCTTTTATTTTTAACGTTCGACTTGCTTCGTATTTTTGACAGATTCTCTGTCTCGTAAAATTATTGCGCTCAAAATTGAGGGAGCTGTAAGTAACAAAAATGACTCGTGTTAAATTTGTAGACTTCTCGAATAATGACGTATTATAGCAGTTAGAAGATAGAACGACAACGTGATATCAATGTTATACAAGATCTCCTGTATCTTGGTTTATTGCCGAACGAAGATTCTTCTTATTTAAAAACTCTATAATAATTTTTAAAAATAGATATACCTACGAAATAGAATTTTCGTTGAGAATGTTTGAGAATGTCGAATTATTAAAAGATGTAATTTTAGTATACAATATATTAATTGAAAAATATCTGATATTCTCGAGGAACTCTTGCCTTCGATATTGAACTGCTGGTGGATTTTCTGTAGAGTAATTTCTATTTTCTGTAGAGGACGTAGAATCGTTCTATTTTATTCGTTGTGTAACGATTCGGTTATTCAAGCACGCGAATTCAGTATTAACCGAGACGTAATTGTTTCATTCGCGATGAAGATTAATCAACGATCAGCGGTTACTGCCGAGATTACTTAGGCAAGAAAGTAGAAGAAGACGGTTAGAAAGACGAGCATCGGTTAAACGGTGGATTGTTAGCCAAATGATAAATTGGAAACGATTCTTCGGGATTGGACGCAACGAGTCCCTATTATTTATATATTACATGATTACGTTGTTAGTTATAAGCATGATTGATCATCGGTGTTAGCTAACTAGGAAATTTGAGATTTCTAGTAGCAAAAGGGAATTTGCGTGACTAATTATTTATTGTTTCTATGTTTGATAAATGTTTCTAAGATTACATTCATTCTACTGTAATTTAGCGACTACAAAAAGATTTAGCACACCGTTGTATTTATAATAGCAGTTATATACTAATCAATTAGATTCAAGTATATTAAATTTCGTATTTAATATCTTCTTCTTCGATACTTTGTTATTGGCTACTTTATTATCGCCACTGTAGAATAATAGAGTATGATAGTGTTAACAAAAAAAGAAAAAATCACATTTTTAATGACACTTTTTGAACTTTAACATTTCATTCTCTATCGCGAACAATATAAAACCTGAATCGTTTAATTATTCCGAATAGAGCACGAAATATTCAAAATTCCATAGCGAGTAGAGGCCTCGTCGAAGCCACAAAAATGACCTTCCACGAGAGCCAGAACGGAATAAAACCAGCATAAAAAGGAGCTCAGGTAATGTTGAAGACAGACGAAAGCACCGTAGCAACTTACAAAAAACTTTGAAAACCCGATCGTACAATTATCGATCATCGTATCGCCATTATAATTTCAAATCCTTGTCTGATCAGAACGAAACGAATCTCCTTTAACACACGCAACTTTCCTTCGAACTTAAATAACAACCGATCGAGTTGTTGATCGAACGTCGATCGACATCCCTGAATCAAGAACCGCGGGAAACAAGCCAGGGAACAAAGGAGGGTGAGGCAGAAAAGAACGTCGAGTCGGTGAACAGAAGATACGTGGAGCCTGGTGAGCGGCGTCGAGGGGGTGAAACCGAGGAACGAACGAATCCGTGACGTGCCTCGAGGGCAGCAACCGACACGGCGAGTTGCAGTGGACGTCCTTGCTATGTTATCTTTCACGGTTCGTTCCCTTTCACTTTCAGTGTCCAGGAACCAGAAAGCCCAGACCTCCACGAACAAAGATACGCCTCCGCCTTCGCGTTGTCCGTGTGAGATTGAAACGCGCCACGAACGATCGCGAGGAGCACGAGCCAGATCTCGTTCTACTCCGCCTCCGACGTTCCACCTACCTTCTTTTCTTTATTCTGCCCTATTTCGCCACTTAATAGCAGTTGCCTCTTTCGGCAAAACCGATAATTAGATCTCGAGGAAACGGTACCAGGTAAGGTACACTTGGCAAACGACGTGTTACACGACAACCGATTTTCCGTGATTCTTCCAGAGTTTCGTAACATATGTCAGGCGATATCTCGATGACGGCGGAACTCAGAATGCAAAAAGAATAGTGTTTCTGTTTGGTGCAATGGATCGAGTGTGAATATGATCTTTGATCGGCCAACATTTATAATGACGATCGTTTCCACTTGAGACGTGTTCGATAAAATCGTATTTTGTCGTTCGTTGAGAGATTTCATTTCAACTTTGAAGACATGGAAGATTGTCATTAATCAGCAGAAAAGATGTTATAAGGAATATTATGTTAACTCTTAACTGTTACGTACTGTATTAGATTCTCCTTACGTCAATCTGAATTTCTGTTAATAAAAGTCTTTTTATTCGTTCATTGCTCGTTAGAACTAGCGACCAATAACGCTTGTATCGAATAGAACGCGAGAAGGAAAGTCAAACTTGACCCACATACTTAATCCAAAAATTCATCGTTTTAAATCCGTAAAATTCGCTAAAAAATTGGAAATTGGTCCTTTCGATAGAAATATACGTTATAAGTTCACAAAGATCGAAATTAGTACATTTTTGCAAGAGTTCAATCGCCTGTCTTTTTATGGTATGCGTAACTATTTAATAACTAGCAGACAACGTATGAGTGATACACATTCCATCGAAGTAATAAAGCGGATAGTTGCAGAAACCAGCAACTTCTTATTCCGCTTTCGATGAATCACTAATTAGTTCAACGAGGAGACCCTTTCGCGAGCGTGCTCGTGCATACAGTTCATACAGAGCAATTTTTCTCGCAAAAAACGCAGTTATAGTAGAATAAGTATATAAAATAAAACTCATAAAACATGTCGGGAAGTAAAGAAAGTCGGTTACCTACTGATCCGTTACATACCGTTTATTTCATCGCCCATTTTTATTTCAATAATATTTGATATTTGATCGGTGAATTTATACGTCGATAAACTACAGAATACTGCGACAATTCGCCTCGTTTCACCGACAATTCCTACTTTTTCCATTTTCCAATCATTATCTGGTGCTTACAGCGGCGAGGTTCCTCTTCATCGACCAACTTTCTTCTTTAATACGCATGTTCTACATGCTAGCTTTCTTTATCTTTCCTCTTCTCTATAAGTTTCTTTTCGATATATATTTTCAGAATTACTTCAAACATTACCAATATAATGTAATTTAGTACAATACGTATAATATATTTGTAAAAGGTGTTATATTTTATCTTATCCAGTTTCTTCTACAGTCTAAAGAATGAAGCGAGACGATCGTTGCGAAATCTAGGAAATAGGGCCGTTGGTGTATTCGCTTGTTTTTTAATTAATAGTAACATCGTGCGGTGAATAATATCTCGAATATTTTCTTACGATCAAAATATTAAGTCGTGCGGTTCAAAAAGTAGGATGTAACAGTTTGTTCAGCTGATCGATATAATCGGTAAACATTTGTTCTGAAATGGTTAAGCTTTCTAACATGCAGGAAGCAATTTTTGGTGTACAGTTCGCGCTTCTTGGTTCACTTGTTATTATTCGAAACAATTCAGCGGTTCACGCTTCATGTGAAATTATTCATAGAGGCGAAGAAGTTTAAGATACCAAAGTTACGTTAGCTTAGAACTTCAACTGACCAGGCGAATAATCATAAATTATATCTCTACTTTCTCTAAATGATAAATAACACTGGACGACAGTTTAAATAATGCTTCGAATCTATCTTGTCTTTTTAAAATAAAAACATGTTATGAAATCATACATTTAATATTTTCATTAGGACAAAGTTTTTGCTTCATAGCGTCTTGTAACGCGACGATTAAAATCAATAGCTTTCAATTACCTCAAATCTTTGGTTTGATGATGGATAATTTGTGTATTACGTTTCGCTAAATTTCGATCTTGAATTGTTATTTGTATACAAAAAATAAAATATATTTTTAGTTGGAGGTATTGAAATTTTTGAATTGTAATTTCAGTGGTTTGGCATTTACGAAATGGTTGAGAATTTATTTATAAGATGTCCACATTGTGAAACTTAAAATTCGTTGATCGCAATTATTTAACTTGCAAAGTTACAGTTGCTACCTTAGCAAAGTTATATCGCTATTCTTCGTTTCTTTTAAAAGACATTTTGGTAAAAGAAATATTTTTTTGCAGAATGTCAAAAAGTCAGCAACAGAATGGAATGATAGGAGGCGGTGGACCGGTCGCTGACACTGACGATTTTTCGGATGGTGAGAGTACTCCATTGACTCAGGACTATGGCGACAGGTATGTGGCAAATGTGTCCTTAACCAAGCAGCTATGGTATTCGCAAACGTCGCTTGTTTTATTTTTAACGAAGAGGGGAAAAAAGCAAACGAGATTTGCTTTTGTTCTTTGCGTCAGTCGAGCCATCTCGTTTTTCGAGAAAAATCACAGTTATTGCTTCGATTTAATTCTCTTTTAACGGATATTTATATGAAATTTAGGAGTTAACCCAGGCGACTTTTTTAATTAGAGTTTAAAACTGTCACGTATAATTGGAATTGAAACTAATAACTAGATCACGAATTTTTATGCGTTTATGGGAAATTTTAAGGTGAAAAGTTAGTTATGTTAATAACAATACGAAACTGCGTAAAAATTTTATTGAGAAGACAGTCAGAATTAACATATCGGCTCCATCTGTTTTAATTAAGAACTCGAGTGCAGCTGTTCAATTTAATTACGTCTGTTTGTTTCGTTTTCTAGTCAAAGAACTGTCGTGGAAACGAAAGGATGGGATGTGTTCCGGAATCCACCGCCGAAGATCGATTCCGGTTCGATGGCGAATCAAAGATGCCTCGAGATGACGGTACAGATCACGAAGGTGATCGTCTACCTACTAGTATTTGTGATAGTATTAGGAAGCGGCGTAGTAGCCAAAGGAACAATTCTATTTATGACGTCGCAGTTAAGAGCTAATCGAACGATCGCTTACTGCAACAAGAAATTAGGTGAGTGATAGTCAAACTCCTGTACGTATCATCGCTATCATCGGATATTATTAATTAATCCTAGGACTTTTGACGCCTCTTGTAGCTCTGGGCAATTCGATGTTATTCGTATCTTGACTGGCTTTATTTTATTCTTAAAACCTTTACGTTGTTACGTTAGATTAGTGACATAAATTATTACTTAAATATTCTTTCTTACGGTATAAATATTTTCTTTGTAGTAAAATCGATCTTCATTGTCGTTTTATTATTTTCTTGATTTCACTTTCATTTTTACTTTGTCCAGTAATACAGGTCCAATGAAAATAAGGCAATAAAGTAATTTAATATATAAAGCTATTAACCCAACATAAAACTAATAAAACTAAAATTTACACTGCGAATGGTACAGATTTAAAGTTTGAAAACCAAAGCAAGCATCGAAGCTCTTTTCCTCGTATTTCTATATATTTATTCATGCAATAAATGGAATTAAAATAATAGTACTATAAAATGTACCGTTCATACGTTCAAATTCTCATTCGTATTTCCATGTGAATCGAACGCTCGATGACCGCTTTGTAAACTATATTGCGTTTGTGTAGTGAATTTTCTACAAATTACGCCTGTGTTGAATTCGGTGCTTGATGCAACACGTAATCCGTTCGATGGATGTAATCCAGATTCGTAGTATAATAACAATACGTTATCTGCGGTTCGTTATTACGCGATTTTCCTTTCTTATATTTGATAAGCCAATTAACGTTTGCGAAATGACCGCTTTATAGGATTATACGCTAATCCACTTTGTTGGTCTGTAAGGATACTATAGTGTGGTACAACGTGAAATTAAGTGCCTGCAGGATATACCTTGGAGACGTTTATGAGCTTAACTCTTATTTGTTCTTTTTATGTAAAATGTAACACGTTTATTTTAACCGTTTGACAGTGTAATAAAACGACGAAGAATTTAAAATGAACGACTTAGGAGATAATCGAAAAGCTTGCTGGAATAAAGGTTCGTAAGCTAAAATAACGAATCGATTAAATCGAGTTAGAAATTTTAATTATAATTTTTCAATATTAGCAACGTTTGGATCGACAAACAGATTCTTACGCATTTATAGCAAAATTCGAAGATGCGATGCAAAATCCAAATCGCATTTCTTGAGTTTCAGAACGGTAAAACATTCATGGAAACCGTCGCGGAGTAACGTAAAAAGTGGATCGTGCTCGCAACATAGTTTCAACGGAATTTTTTCGCTATGTATAACCGCGGTGCGAGCAAAGGAGAGAAAGTACGTGAAACCAGGTTGAAGCATTACATACGCGAGGCTACCTTCTACAAAATCGTTCGATTCTATGTAATAAAAGTTAATTAAAAAAATCTTGCGAACCTAGTGCCCTGGTCGCTTTTCTATACGGTGGTTCATGGTTTCTCTTGACGCAAATTTCGCTGTCGTAGCATGGTATTGGAGGAATTATTCTAGAATGAACGACACGAAAGAACCGGGAGTAATTATATAAGCAAAAATAAGCCATTAAAAAGAATACAATTATTCTTGTCGAAACTTTATTTTGGAGAAAATCAAGTTTGAAAATCTGTCGAATACAGGTGCACTTTTTTGGCTGGCTCCCGATCAAACGCGTTTACTGTTCGATGATAAAGAATGGCTCTTTGCTTTAAACTTGCTTTTCCAAATAAGAATTTTTGGGCGATATTAGAAAATTATATTAAAAAAAAGAACTGTATCAATCTTAATCAATGTTTAAGTCTTCATTATTTGTCGTTATTTATCGCTTTCCCAATCATTACGTGCACATTTTTCTAGGCTTTCGATATATTTTTGTATTAAATCTTCAAAGTACAAGAAATAATTTGAATTCATCGATAACAAGTACTTCTTTATGTTGCGACATTTTGCACTTTCTAGTAGTATCTCATTGGCGTAAATCTGCTTTACAAATTGAATATCGATTTTTCTTTTGAATCGAAACGAGTGCATGATTAGTATCTAATTTTGAAACGATGTCTGTCAAAGTATGTCATTTTTATTAAAAAAATACCTAAAGGGGATACGATTTTCATGTTATTTTAAATCTTGTTAGATAGAAAACTAATTGTAGGCATGCTGATAACAGTTATACTGATAATTTATGTAGTATGAACAATCTCTTCTTCCTGTTCTGTTTTCAGATAAGCTTTGAGAACATATTTGTTGTTTCGTGAATCCAATTTCAGAAGACGTGTTTCTCCCTCTCTGTTACAGGCCGGGACAGGCAATGGACAGTAACGTTACCAGAAGAGGAGAGGATAGCGTGGATCTGGTGCATCATAATCGCGTTCGCGGTGCCAGAATTCGGCACGTTAATCCGCAGCACTAGGATATGTATTTTCAAATCGTGGAAGAAACCACCGGCTTCTCACTTCCTTCTCGTCTTTCTCATGGAGACATTCCACGTGACCGGTCTGGCTCTGATGTTTATGGCAGTACTTCCTGAATTGGACGTGGTTAAAGGTGCGATGCTGACGAACTGCGTGTGCTTCGTACCTGGTTTACTAGGTAAGATACGCCATGTTTCACAACATGTTTTGAACTTCAATTTTTAACGTGTTTTTCTTATTTACGTCGGAACTGGTAGAACAGCATGTTTGTTACGTAATTAGCGGAACGAGGTCGATTTGACTGAAAGATGCAAGGGAAAGGTGAATTATGTATTTGGATTAATACTAGAAATACCAGACTGATAGAAATCTAACACGTATTTAATCGTGATTTTACATAGAAATTTTATTTTACAACATTTTTAGGCAATTTGATAGTATTACGGAACTTTAAGAATTATTTATGAGCCCTTGGGATTTTAAGAGGCTAACGTACTAGAGTTTCGAGAGTTCTTCGTTAAAAGAAGACATCACGAAGTTCGATTTATCGATAACGAGGGAACTTGTACTGGATTAAGACGAAGATTTCTTTCGATTGTTCAAGGACTGCTCTCTCGCAATAAGAACAAAGACGAGTCGAAGAGATTTGTTTTGGTGCTGATAGATATTGCCGCGCTCGCTGCTCAAGGAACAAGTTTCTTCCTCTGGCCTTTGTTGGATAGTTCTCGACCCTCGTTATGGCTCATACCACCATCTTTATTCCTGGTTTCGTGCGGCTGGTGGGAAAATTATGTTTCGATACAGAGTCCGATCGGTAAGTATTACGATTTCGATGAGACGCCATTAGGAAGAAACTGTTATCGAGCGTTAAAAAAAAGCAGAATTTATTCAATTTGACATCTTCGGAAGAAGCTTTTTTTTACTGTTATAATCGATATCGAGTCATTGATCTGAATCAACCCTTCCTGCTTAATTCTATTCAAATATTACAACAAATAATATATTTACTTTTATTATTATTGTACTTAATTATTATAAATTATATATTACAATAATAAAAAGAAGATATTCCAATATTCAGGATAATTGTAATCTTCCTCGTTAGGATTTGTTCGAGCTCTGGGAAGGGTGAAGAAAGAAATGCGGTTGACGAGATACTTCACTTATATGTTCATCTCAGTTTGGAAGATCGTGGCATTTTTTATTAGCACCTTACTGATACTCCACGTCAAAGGCGAAACAGTTGGCCATTTGTTCACGATGCTGAGTGACGCTTTCGGAAACCATGATATTATGGCATGGACACAACGGGCTGAAGCCATCGATAAAATCACCGATGTCGCTGATATCTTGGAAATTGGCGACACAGTACCTGTACCAGGAAGCGTAGATACCCCTATATACGTTCTACTGCTGCAAATATTTGGTGCTTATTTCACATACATATTTGGTAAGTATTTGTATTTCTTTTATTATATTTTTATCTTCAACTAGATTAAATAATTTTTTAAATACCAAACTAGGCTATGTATTTAGACTATGGATATTTATAAAAACTTATAGTTTTGCAACGGCGACGTTGACAAAGGCAAAGTTTAACGTTGTTAAAAAAAATTGTTATTAAGGACAAGTTGTTCAAATTAGAAAATTTTATAACAAAATCATGACATGGGACATGACATTATGACAATCAATATTTCCCAAACATTCATCAACATTGTGTGGTTACATTAAATACATATTTAATTTGCAAATCGAACAAAGAGTCCGATATAAATTTTGCCAATTTGAGTTGATTGACACATCCACTTATTGGATTCTTAAACATTGGTTGCTTGAAAAAAGGAAGAACGAAAAATACAATTTATTACGTTTTTCCCTATTCACACGTTGAAGAAAAATTAGAAGAAGAGAACAAAAAATGAATGGCATTTCGCTTGTTTCAGGTAAATTCGCGTGCAAAATTCTGATACAAGGATTCAGTTATGCTTTCCCGGTGAATCTAACAATTCCAGTGTCAATCTCTTTATTAATTGCTGCTTGTGGCTTGAGGAACTCCGATCCTTGCATATTTCAAGGAACGATTCCGGATTATCTGTTCTACGAATCACCGCCAACCCATTTCATCAATGATTTCGTGTCGAAGCAATATGCTTGGGTATGGTTGTTGTGGTTGCTGTCGCAAACTTGGATTACTTTGCACGTTTGGACACCGAAATGCGAGCGTCTCGCCGCCACAGAGAAACTGTTCGTCGTTCCTATGTATAATTCTCTGTTAATCGATCAATCGATGGGTCTAAACAGAAAGAGGGACGACCAACCGGAAGTGAAAGTCGAGGTAATTTACTCTAAAACAATTTCAAGTCTAGTGGCATGGCAAAATTTTTACTTGTCTTCTTTAAGCAAAGTTTTATATTAATTTTTTACAAAGTTATGCCCTGTAGTAGATACCAAATGTACTTCCCAGTTAGGCGTTTATGAAATTTTTATGCAAATTTAAGAAAACAGAGCTCTTTAAAATATCAAAAGGTCACAATTAAAACCTCCAACGTAATTTTACTCGCCGCCATTCTATCTTATACACTGTTTTTATGAAAAACTCGGCAATTATTTCCTTATTTCTATTATTCTTTCTCTGGTAATACTCACTATAAAGCTGCATTTTTCTTTGAAAAAATTAATTTTAAATCTTATATGATTCTTTGTCTATAGTTAAGGATGAAAAGATATTTTGACACTTGCAATGAGTGTATAGAAAACCATAAAAATCTTGTGTACAGTATTTCCAGTGCTTTTCACGAGTTTCCATCACCATTAGATTCTATACTTGATTGGTTTTAATTTCTTAAAGGAAATCCCTTGTCTCAACGCTTAATGTCTCTTCATTCACAGAGAGAGCCACTAAGTAACTAGTATACTTTTATCTCCTTACTTTGTCTTTATTTGGAACAGTTTTTCGTCCGTCATAATCCTTAAAAGAATGTTCAATCCTTTTAAAATTAAAACCGTATGTTTCTTTTTAGTCTCGTTAAAAATAAGAATGAAGTCAACGGAGTAAAAGTATCCTGGTATAAATACAATTTAACAATTTTTATAATTGTAAAATAGGAGGAAGTATAAATATCCGACATATTCGGCACCTTAAAATAGAGGACGCGCTAAACGAGATCTGTCTCCTTATTATTCATGGGTCGACTGTCAAGTTTCATCGCGAAGAAGTGTTTCTTAATTAAAAGAATACCAAGAAAGATAGAAGGATACATTGACGTAAAAAGATTTGATAGGGAAAATTTATTTAATAAAAATAAAATTCGTACAAAAAATAGAATTCAAATAAATTCACACATAATACAAATATTAACCGTAATAACAGTATTAGTCATAATGATAGTTGCTAAGAAGTGCTAAAACAAGGTTCTAGTCTTGAAATTTACTTTCTGTCTTATGGGCTACATGTACAAACGACATAAATCTGCACGGTACGACTTTATGTAGAAAGGAAAATTTCCACAGGCGCTCTTAACATAAATAATTTCACTTTATTCGTTGTTTTGAATCATAATGCTGCTTTCAACAACATTTTGTGTTGTGTTGTTCGCGGAAATATTATGAGGAGCTTTACCGTCGCTTTTGTTTCGAAACGTGCAGAATTAAATTAATCCGCTAAAAGTTTCTAGTGCAAGTCTTGTATTTAAAAGAAATATATATATATATATATATATATCTTTTTTACGCATACCAAGACAAAGTTTTCTATAGGCTCGATTATTATCGGAGGCACGGTCGTTTATATAAAAATATAAGAATTGTATTTTCGGGTAGGATCTGGCAGAGATAGAGAAAGAAAAGGGAGACGGAGATTATGAGACCATATACGAACAGACGGATGGTACGACTACACCTCCGTCGGCTGTAAAGAGCAGCGATCACGTAACAAGAATATACGCCTGCGCGACTATGTGGCACGAGAACAAGGAGGAAATGATGGAATTTTTGAAAAGTATCTTACGTTTGGACGAGGACCAGTGTGCTAGACGTGTAGCCCAAAAGTACTTGAAGGTTGTCGATCCGGACTACTATGAATTCGAAAGTAGGTATCCATGTGCGCTTTCTAGTGTTAGCGTTGTAGTCTGCAAGATCTCGATCATTCAAGCACATTGAGAGACGTTGTTTATTCTTTCAGCTCACATCTTTTTCGATGATGCGTTCGAGTTATCGGATCACGATGAGAACGAACAGCAAGTGAATAGATTCGTAAAATTGTTGGTGGGTACTCTAGATGAGGCAGCGTCGGACGTTCATCAAACACGGATGCACGTCAGAGCACCGAAAAAGTATCCGACGCCTTACGGTGGCCGATTAGTCTGGACTCTTCCTGGAAAAACGAAGATGATCGCACATTTGAAGGACAAGAGCAGGATTCGTCACCGAAAACGTTGGAGCCAGGTAGGAATTAAAGTCGAATGAAGTTTTAAACGAACCTCTTTGCTTTGAAATTCCCATACAACTTTGAAGCTTTAATATTTTTCAAGAATTTATGACTAAAAAATCTTATAGTTGAAGATCCACTAATAATATTAAAGATGCATAGTTTTTAAAATGAGTGAAATTCCAGTAATTCTAACGGAGACTGATATTTTACGATTTATTAATATTTCTAGAAGCCGGAAGCAAGTGATAGTTTTGATAATTACAAAGCAATCTGTCATCTTACGATTTGTTAATATTTTCAACCCTTAATCCGACTCTTGCGACAATTTGACGCATTGGAATAGATGTAAAAATATCAACATTTTTTTCAGCATTAATAAAAAATATTTGCAAATTTATAGAGTTAAAAATATACACAGTACTCAATAATAATTCAGAATACTCATAGCCATAGTAGTTTGTACCTATTACTCCTAGTAGTTCAAAATTTATTTATATTTTTAAATTTTTCACACCATTGAATAATATTACTTCGAAACTTGCGTTCCAGGTTATGTACATGTATTATTTATTGGGACATCGATTAATGGAATTGCCAATTAGCGTAGATCGTAAGGAGGTGATCGCAGAAAACACTTATTTATTAACTCTTGACGGTGATATCGATTTTCAACCAGCCGCTGTGAAACTGCTCGTGGATTTGATGAAGAAGAACAAAAATCTTGGCGCAGCCTGTGGTCGTATTCATCCAGTCGGTTCAGGTAATCTTCGTCAAACAACTTTCAACCTACGACAGATTTTAGTAATAAAGTTTTATGTACAACTTTCTTTATGATATTAGGTCCTATGGTTTGGTATCAGATGTTCGAGTACGCTATCGGACATTGGCTGCAAAAAGCAACTGAGCATATGATCGGCTGTGTACTTTGTAGCCCTGGTTGCTTCTCGTTGTTCAGAGGAAAAGCTTTGATGGACGATAACGTGATGAAGAAGTACACAACGAGATCCGACGAGGCTAGACATTACGTTCAATACGATCAAGGAGAGGATCGATGGCTTTGTACGCTTCTTTTGCAACGTGGGTACAGGGTAAGTACCCAGAGAAGTTTCCGAAATTATAATTACTTAATCTAGATAATAAATTTATACAGGAGGACAGTGATTAAAGCTTTTATTCGAATTCAATATTTGATGTAATATTTTATGATGTCACTTATTGACATTCTTCACCGTTTAAACTTACAGGTAGAATATTCAGCAGCCAGCGATGCTTACACTCATGCACCCGAAGGTTTCAACGAGTTTTACAATCAGCGGCGTCGATGGGTACCATCTACCATTGCCAATATCATGGATCTTCTGATGGACGCAAAACGAACGATTAAAATCAACGATAACATTTCTCTTCCTTACATCTCTTATCAAATCTTACTCATGGGTCAGTCAAACTCTCGTTCTACTTTTATTTCTCTATTAATTAAATTCCTCTCTTGGCATTGAAACTTTCATGTAATTTCTACAATCCCATTATATTAATTTCATTCTTCGTGCTTCGAGATTTATCAATTATGAATTAAAAAGTTGTCTAAACCCTTCTTACAGGTGGAACCATTTTAGGACCAGGCACGATTTTCCTCATGTTGGTCGGTGCTTTCGTCGCAGCCTTCAAGATCGATAATTGGACCAGCTTCTATTATAATATTATTCCTATTCTGTTTTTCATGCTTGTATGTTTCACTTGTAAAGCGAGCATTCAGGTAAATCCACTTATAATTAATACTTATTATACGTGCTTATCGTAAACGAAGAACACAGGAAAAGGACATGATAAACAATTTGAAAATTCAACAATTAATCCTACGTCACCAAAATTGTCTCTTTAATTCGTTATGAGATCACGTACAATGGCTATAAATGTCATTTGTACACCTTGGTATTTATTATATCATTTGCATACTAGTTAATTACGTCCAAGTGTATCAAATTTCGTATCACTTAGTAATACTTTCATATGACTACGAATGATCGATGGAGACAAACTAAACATGGAGATTACAAAAAGAAAAAGAAAATATATATAGAAACGGATAAACAAATACTTCATTGAAAAATGAGCACGTGTGTAAATATCTTTTATTGCCACCGTATTTTCAGAAAACTTGAGAAGTTGTCGAGATCTTGGTGAGACTAAGAGATCAGTGATAAAGCGATCTGTCATGTTCCTTCTACCTGCTCTTCAAATATTTGTCGCTTTGATTGTTCTTGCAATTCTTTTTTTTTTTCGTGTTGTTGTCTTTCAGCTTCTGTGCGCGCAGATATTGTCGACAGGATACGCGATGATAATGATGGCTGTGATCGTAGGTACGGCCCTCCAACTTGGGGAGGATGGTATCGGTTCACCTTCCGCGATATTCTTAATATCATTATCCAGCTCCTTTTTCATAGCCGCCTGTTTACATCCTCAAGAGTTTTGGTGTATTGTTCCTGGTATAATATACCTCCTTTCAATCCCCTCGATGTACCTTCTTTTGATCCTCTACTCGATTATAAACTTGAACGTCGTCTCGTGGGGAACTCGTGAGGTCCAAGTGAAAAAAACCAAAAAGGTTCGTTCCTTTGTATTGGCTTTACCGGACACTTTCTTTTTTCTTTTTTCTCCTTGTTCAATTAACTGGACAATATTTGGTTAGATCATGTTTGTCAATTTTGAGGGATTGTAAATTTACCATTATTCTGTAAAACCATCGTAGGAAACATGTGGTGGTGGTAAATCAAACTGGCAAGTGCTTTTACACAATTTTACGCGAGCTACAAGCTTTTTTGTCTGCACGTGTACGTTCTAACTTGTTTAAAATGACGCAGATACTGAGAGTGACATTATGCTGAGGATACGAGAATTTTAATTCGATATTTAACACTTTTAGAACTGAATGTTTCTTGGCCAGTTGGAAAAAGATTCGTTTATCAATTATTAGTAGCAATATATAATAAATGAAAAAAAAAAATACTATACGTACAAACGTATAGCGCAAAAAAATTATTATGCCTAAGATTAGCATGAATTAGATTCAGAAAGGTTACCCCAGTATCCTCAACGTATTACCACTATTTTATACAAGATCAAACAAAAATTGGTTTACACGCGTGTGCATCGATAACTGCTAATAATAACAACGGTGTGCCAGGTTTTCGTGGCGGCGATAATAAGTACTCTGTACGGCATGGTGATGATCGCCGTGATCGTTGGGACTGCTATTAACATCGTTCAGGACGGGATAATGTCACCGTCCGCGATATTCCTATTTTTAGTAATATCTCAGATGATAATAACCGCACTATTGCACCCCGAAGAAATGTATTGCTTACTATACAGCGGCATATACTTCATCACCGTTCCATCGATGTACGTGTTGCTTATTTTTTATTCGATCTGTAATTTGAACAACATCACATGGGGTACGAGGGAGGTGAAGACTAAGAAAACTGCTGCGGTAATTATCGGCTCAATTTTAATTGAATAATCGACTCTAACTTTAATCATGCTCTTCTTATCTGTTATTTTATCAAGTACCATTAATAATTACGCACCTTGAAGCAAACAGAAGTTAGACTTATCTAATTTATCAAGCTTTAACAAAATCCATTTGAAAATTATTGGCTCATAATAGTGATTCCTATCACGAGAATTAAATTATTAAATTCAAATCCGCCACTATGTCAGTATGACTGACATGTATATTACGGCTAAATCTCACTATTGGATCTATGTATTTTACGTAGATATATACGGCAATAGAGTAAACTGCGCGAGTAAATCCACTTAATTCGACTAAACTATGTAAATGCACTACATTAGGTGGATGCTCAGTATTGCTCAGGTGGGATTACAAAATTAGATTCTGCAAGAACAGTTTCTATCGAGAAACTATTTAAGAAGTTATATAGAAACAGCGAAGGAACAACTTAATTTGTACAACGTTCGAAACATTTTATCGACTTCGATTTTTCAAATGGATGACATAAATGCTTCTTTCCTTTTCTTCGAAAAATAAAATAATTTTAAATTTTAAAAAGATTTATTCGAAGCATATGTCTTTTAATTTGCGCGGACGTATAATACTATAAATCATTGTCTTCTTCAGAACTTATATCAAGCTCTCTCTCTCAATAATTTTTCCATTCATGTATTAATAATTCAGGAGTGAAAAGCAACACGAGTGAAATGTATTTGAATTTCCAACGAACGTTCGACTGAAAAATTTGTTTCAAGGTGTAATGCTTCCTAGCATTTGATATTACGTTTTTAAATATAACGATAATCACAACTAATGAATTAATAACACGCAATTAATCATTTTTTAACACATTTGCTACTGTCTCATATATTTCATTAGAAACAGTATTTACTATAATAGCGTTTATGTACTTACCTTTCATGTATATGATCAAAATCAAAATACGTTACATATTTCTCGCTGAATCGATAGGAACTTGAACAAGAGAAAAAGGAAGCCGAGGAGGCAAAACGGAAAGCGAAACAGAAATCTCTGTTAGGATTTCTTCAAAGTGGTGTAGGCTCGAACGACGATGAAGAAGGATCGATAGAAATTTCTTTGTCGGGATTGTTCAAGTGCATGTTCTGCACTCATGGACAGACCTCGAATGAGAAACAGCAATTGGTCGCTATTGCTGAATCTTTGGAGCAAGTTAGCAAACGCTTGGAAGTTATCGAAAGGTTTTTTGATTTTATATTATTCTAAAAATATCTTCCACTCTACGCTTTATAAATTCAAATGTTTATTGACTTGGTCGATTATTTCAACACAAGACTCTGCAAATCTGTTAATATTCTTTTATTTTTCATTGATTGCCTTGCTATAATCATAACAGTAGTAATTAAATTTCCATCATATCTATAAACATGCAAAACTAAACAATCAATTTCAATTTATACGACGAGTTGAAATGAATTTTTAATGAATTTTCAAATCAGATCTCTCGAATGATCTATGATTATGGTTTATTGTGATTTATTTTACGTAATCCTTGTCATCTGGTTCTACCGGATAAATATAATCTATTATACTAAACTAAATATAATATCACTAGCATGATGTTGAATTAGACGTAATAAAAAGTCGTACAAAATGTATATTTTTTTTTAGTTTTCTGCGTCGAAAATTTCAGAGCTCAAAATAGAAGTATCTTTTAACAATGCAAAGTTTCTCTAATTTCAAGTAATGAGATCTTTGAAGTAATACCGACGATTATATTCAACTTGAATTTATATAAATCCATTTATCAGAGCCGTGGATCCTCATGGGGTGACAAGTCGACGTCGTGCATCCTCCGTGGGTTCTCGAACAGCCGATCATTTAGGGGCCATTGGCGAAGATCCAGCAGAGGATCAGGATTGTCATAGTGAAGCTGAAACGGTGACTAGTCAGAATACGGAAGGGAATCGCGAAGCTAACAACTTTCTAAGCAGACCTTACTGGTTGAGCGACGAAGGACTCAAAAAAGGTGAAATCGATGTCCTGTCGCTGCAGGAGGAATTATTTTGGAAGGATCTTCTGGAGAAGTATCTGTATCCTATAGACGAGGACAAGGCAGAAAAGGTAAGAAGTTTTAATGAAACTGTAGTCATTCGTAGTTTTTGTCTTTTTTTATTTCTTAAAATTTCTTAAAATTTGAGAAGAATTTTTGTCTATCCTTTCTTTCTTCTATACTTGAGTTAAATTTATATTTTTCGTAGTTTTGAAAAACTTTCTATTCTAAAATTTTGTTCAATATTTAGAGTAATTGTTTTGGATAAAAAATAAAGATTCCGAAGTATTTATTGTGCGTAGGACTTACAAATTATTTATGAAATCGTAGTATTTGTTATTTTATCATTTATATATATATATATCGTTATCAGTCAAGTTTTTAATATTATTTGTTAATTGAATATGTATAACTGGCGTCGAGGATGTTGCTCGATCGTAGAGCTATTAATTCTATTTTATTTATTTCAGTATCTCTCGTGTAAAATTCAACGAATTCAAAATAGATTAAAAAAAGATAGATATTATTTAGAAATTGCGAAGTGTAAAACTAAAAAATTCCGTAAAATATTTGAATCAAATAACTTCGCGAATAACAGAATGAAAATAACTGTTTCAATATTTTTTTAAATTTCCTAATCGATTATTTTTACAGTATTTTTAATTGTTATTTCACATAGCATATACAATAACGTTACTAAGATTTTCAAAAATTTTGGAACTTTGCCAGATTAAGATAAAAAAAATGAAAAATAGTTTGCAACAAAATCTAAAGAATCTAAAGAAATCTTACTGGAAATAACTGAAAGAGTAAACGATTAATAATTGTATGTACGAAATAACGGTTGTTTAAACTTGTCAATAATCGAAGAATATAAATAATCGATCCATGCTACTTGCGTCAGGCACGAATCGCCAAAGATCTAAAGGACCTACGTGACCAGAGCGTTTTCGCGTTTTTCATGATGAACGCCCTCTTCGTCCTGATCGTCTTTCTGCTGCAATTAAACAAAGATTTGTTGCACGTGAAGTGGCCCTTTGGTATCAAGACGAACATCACCTATGATGATCACTCCCAGGAGGTAAAGACCGCTCCGTCCACGTCGTGTTGTCCTGCTTCTTAAATCATATCCCCTTTCCCCTAAAACAGCAAAGAAAAAGAATAATATAGATAATTAGTAGAATCTATCCCACGAGCCATATAGCCGTCTTATTAATTCTTTGTTTAGCTTCTTGTAGCAAAACATTTCAAATGCTAAAAGCGTATACTTTACCCAAAATACTAGATTCAAGCAATTAAAGATATATCAGTCAAAAACACAAATGAAAGGAGTGTCATATATAACAATAAATATCATAATGGAAGAAAATATTTTCGTAAAACCACAGGAAAAAGTAAAAAAGAAAGATAATTTAAAAGTATACAAAATTTATACACGATGATTCAAGTTAAGCATTCAAATTGTTTTGCAGCAAAAACTCGTAGTAGCGTTTTTTATATTTTTCTTTATCGCTTGTTAAGAAGCTTTTTAGAGGATGAGAGTGTGCTTGAAGACCTAAATGATCACGGAGAGGATCCTCCCTCGAAAGGAGCCGATGGATCAACGATCGACCGGACGGAGCGTATTTTTCTTCATATCTTTGTTAATCTGTGCTTTTTCTTTTGTTTCTTCCCTGGTCCACGACAGACTCGCATTGCCGCCGACCTAATTGAGCTGCGGAACAAGAGCGTGTTCGCGTTTTTTATGTTCAATGCGTTGTTCGTTCTGATCGTATTCTTGCTCCAGCTGAACAAAGATCAGCTGCACGTTGTCTGGCCACTCGGCGTCAAGACGAATATCACCTTCATCGAAGAGACCTCGGAGGTATCTGGTAGTGTTCTAAACGAAAAACAGAGATGCTGTCTCACTGATGCCTCGGGAGACTAACACATCCGTGTGCTCCGTTGCTCGTATTTTATCTTTTCTGTTTTCTCTCCATTTTCTTTCTTCTCGTTTTATTCCTACGTTTCCACTTTTCTGACGATGACGTTTAAATTAGGGGCCTCTATTTTACGCGTGTTTAAATATACGAATACGAGTGCAGTTAAATTATTTCCAATCCGCGTAGTTTTTAATACGCACATATCCATACGATTAATATTTTTCTGTTTTAATCTGTGTAGCTTTTAGTATACACGTACGCGTATATTAAAAATCATGCGAATAATTAAAACACGAATATATTAATCACACTTGTGACTTTGATACATGTTCAAAATCTTCAATTTACATTCGTCGTTATTTGTCGATTTCATAGCGGCAATGAGTCAGAATCGAACAATTTTGCGCGAGGACGGAGTCACGTAGAGGAAGAAGAGAAAGGGTCGATTGAATCGTCAGATTGAAATTCGAGCGTGGATCCTTCGTTTTTTAAAGTGATTGTTTCATTCTCATTTCAGAGATACCTTTTTTTATTTTTAGTGTAATTTTAGATACGTTTAGAATGAAAGTTTAGAGCTGCTATTTAGTTCAAATAGAATCGAGCTTGCGGTTGCGATACTTTTAATATTTCCTCCTTTGCCTTCTCTAGTTTAGATTTCAGGCATAGAGTATTTACTTCGTGAGCTGCTTCTTTTGTCAATTTAGATATTTAGCAATTTCTGGTTCTGTTATTCACACATAATCCATTTAATATTTTTCATCGCCCTAAAATTAAACACTTATTAATGCAAAATTTGAATAAAATAAAATATTTGCATTCAGTATTTACAATTAAATTCAATTCCTGTTTAAAAATTCTTATTTCTTTTTAAAAATTACAATTTTCCTTGATCCGAATCCGACTCAGTCTAATCGAAATTCAAGCGTTGAAATTGCCTGAATGAATTTTGCAGTCAAGAAACATAGAAACAAACTTCGAATCCAAGAAATATAAAAATGAATTTTCATTTTTTCTCGAAGAGGAACAAAGAAATTGCTAAAAATCATGAAAAAAAGCGACACAACTAGTATACAGAGAAAGGGATCGCAGTTCAATAGTGAGCATCGGAGCACGCTGGAAATGGTATACCCGGTGATAATGTTGCACTTGCTGGGACATGTCTGTGTTTTGTCAATAACGTGGATCATGAGCACGTGGCGAGTTACCATTAACATGTTTGCACAGGTACTCCCGAAGCGTATGGAAAAGCTGGGGGCACTATCAATCAACTGACTCGAAACTAGTTAGCTAAGTCACAAATAACATCGATGCCTTGTTATTTCAAATCCCATTATCCTTCCTCGTTATGTGTACGTCTACTTTCTTCTAGTACCCGTAAAAAGTAAAACGATATGGTGGCCATCGAGCGTGATCACCCAGATCACTCGCACCATCAAGTTTCCACCTTGACTAACATCGATATTCTTCTTGATTAACGTCGTCGAAGTTCAGAGAACAAATGTGAAGTCACGCGTTACTTTTATTTTGAATATTAATAGATTACATGCGTATGCTTGTGTAAATCATATTGGAAAAGAATTTTAATATTCTTTTATTCAGTTAAATAAAATTCCTATAATTTTCCTAATTATTTTTTCAAAGTTCTCTTAGCTTCTACACACTTTTTGGCTCTCTCGTGATTCTCTACTTTCCCAAGGCTCGAGTTAGAAGTTTTGTTTCCTGTCTTTCAATGGACAGTAGCACGTGCACGATTTGTGGGTCACGAAAGAGTCGAAAAAGCACCTTTGAACATTTGTCTCATTTTTTTCCGCTCACCTGGTTGAATACGAACGAGGGAGAAATTGTTAAGCAGATTTTCACGTTTTTTTATGTGTCTAATTTTGATAACGCACTGCTAGGTATGGCAGCAGAGGAGCACCACTAACGAGTTACCGTCAATGTAACTAAACGGTGGCTTATATGTGTATACATATGTGTCTCGAAAAATGATTTTTAAACTGTATTTCCCGCGGTGGTCCTGATCGTACGAACGAATAGCTGACATAAAAATGATTGAAAAATGCAACGATAGAAATTTTCCAATTAGTACCTTCACAAATTTTCCAATAAATATTTTTCGACGCTATTTAATAGAAATATTCGTTGAAATTAAGATTAAAAAATTGAAAAGCGTGACAGAGTTTTCATTAAGCACTTGCTTCCTACCAGCTATCGCTATGTACGTTCAGGAAATTAATAATTGTTATTTCATTACGAATTGCCAGTCATAATTACATTTTGTATTTTACCGTATAAGTGACTGAAAAGTATATGGAGGCCTGAGAATCATAGAGTTGTACGTTAATTCCGCAAGTTTGCATTAAAATAGTGTTCTGTGTTTATTATTAGAAAAGACTCATTATATTTCATCGAGTCGTGAAAACTTATCGCAGCAAAGAATAAAGTTATAATTAGATTGTGGATGTTCGTGCACGTTTAAATTTGTGTGAAAGTCATTAAAAAAATAGAAATTAAATAGGAATTTCTTTCGTCCTTTCAATATTATAAACACACTTATGATATTATAAGTAGCCTTATTTGGATATTTCGTGTATTCTTGGATATTATATTTATTCTGTACATTATTGTTTATTTAAATTACCCATAGATGCATAAAAATCCTCAATTTAAATGTAACTTGATTATTAAGAATCTAAAGGGATGATATCCTTAAGAATCGGGTATATGCGATTAAATTCAAATTTCCAAAATCTTGACATACATCACTATGATTTTTAGTTCGTTATACATATATTCGTAATGAGGTAACAACAAAGTACGCATTAATGAAAATTGTGTAACAATTGTGAATCGTTTTATGTGTTCTCTGTTTGCGATTTTATTTATATTTTGGCTTGTATTACGACTAATTTATTAATGTATCCTCTAACAATGAACGTATTTCGTAGGTACACATTACGAAGGAGTACCTACAACTCGAGCCTATCGGTTTGGTGTTCGTGTTCTTCTTCGCATTGATATTAGTTATTCAATTCACCGCGATGCTGTTCCATCGATTTGGCACGTTCGCTCATATTCTAGCCAGCACCAGTTTAGATTGGTACTGCTGCAAGAAGGTGAGTGTTATCTACAATTGTTGGTGATAAAATTTTACTACGATTAGTTAGTATCAAAGATTTTCATTGTTCACATTATTCACGTCATTCTTTCCTATTAGTAATTAGTAAAAGCTGCTGTACAATTTTCCATTTTATCTTTTCTTTTTTATTCTCATTTTCATAATGTTACAGTTAAATGACGATTTGATAAAATCCCGAATAATTATAGTCTTCGATACAACTTTTAATGCAATCTGTGATTGTAATCGTAGTATAATCGTTTTTAAATATTTTCCGTTTAATTCATCAGACCAAGGATTTATCGGAAGAAGCGTTATTATCAAAACACGCGGTGGAAATAGTCAGGGATTTGCAAAGATTAGACGGTATGGAGGGTGACTACGAGGAAGGCAGTGGCAGCGGCCCGGGCAGAAGGAAAACCATAAGAAATCTTGAAAAAAGCCGAAGAAAAACGCAGGCAATCAATACGCTTGATGTCGCTTTTAGACAGCGATTCTTCAGTATGTCAGAAGGCAATGGTGTGTAAGATGTTTGTGCGAAATTTTTGCATTTATCATAAGAAGCTGGTGGATTGGAAACTTAAATCGCGAAACAACCTACTTTACAACCTTCTTATAAACACAAAGATGCAAGAAATGAAAAAGTAAACTAAGTACTTAAAACTCGTTTGCGATCTGAAACTTCGTTTCATGACTGCAAGGCCAAGTTTAAATTAGAAAAAGAAACGAAGAAAAATGAAATTGTAATATAATTATTTATTTTAGTTTTCTTATTTTTTTTTGTTTCTTATTTCAAGTAAAACGTATCCAAATCTGGTCTTAAATGGAACAATGTTTATAATAGGTACATGAATATTTTTCGATTATGCGTATACTTTTATATATACAAATGTTTTAATATTTGTATATCTAATGTTATATATATTTTAATATCTTCACATGTTTCTGTCTCCTCAGCAATTTTAAGATATACCGTGTAATATATTAAGGAAATTATGTTAGTAATGCCTCGATTTTAGGATGAGAATATTCGTTGAATAATGTTTCAATTTAGGTCTCCCGAGGAACATGTCGACTAGAAGATCTGCAAAGGCTTTTAAGGCATTTGAGGGGCGCAGGAACAGCATAATGGCGATGAGGAGGAAGTCGCAGATGCAAACGTTAGGAGCCAATAACATTTACGGTGTGGCGGGCAATCCTTTAGGGATACAAGGTCGTCCCTCGAGAAGCAGTCAGATCTCTGTAAAAGACGTGTTCGAAGGACACGCTGGTCACACGAATTCAGCCTATGAACCTGACGAAAATACCGGAAGTAGCCTCAGACTTCACAATCTAGGTCAGAGCACGTGGAGAGATGCGAATACCAATATTTAATTGAAACGAATGAACGTAATTCGAACAAATTCTTCACGGACGTACGTAATTGTTGGAAAATATTAAAACTGACGAATTTTTTTACTTTATATCCTTATATAAAAATATTTGTTAGATGATCAACGACGATAACCATCATATACGTTTCACGAGAAACGAGAAACGGCTACGCCTCCTTTGCTAAACATTACGAGCAATAAAATCGATTCCCATTTAAATTATAATATTATCACGCATTTAAACGCTTCGTCTAGCAATCGTCTGTTAATTATCCGACTCTATATGACGTAAGAGCGAATAGAAAAGTACGAAAAGACTGCCTCCGAGTAGACTAATTTATGATGAAGTGAAATGGAACAGGGCTGTCTTTAAACTCTCTATTTATTTATTCGAAGAAAAAAATGAACAAAGTTCCCTTCTTCTGTGAACGATAAAGAACAACGAAGAACAAAAGAAAAAAAAATTACATAAGAATAGAAACTAGAAATTTAAATATAATAAGTTAGGGATTTTAATAGAATTAGATATAAATATTTGTTAAACTTGAACGAGTTAAAGACAGTCCTGAGGAAGAAAACGTTTTTTTTTGTCTTCATTTTTATTCTTTTTATTTTATTTCTTTTTTTTTTTTTATTCGCGCTTAGATATTTAAGATAAATGAACTGACCGGTGAATAACGATATTTGTTAGTACAGCTACTGCCGTACGATGATTAGACGGTTTTAGAGAATAATTCTCTGTTTAGGTGTTAATTGAACGTAATAGCCCTGTTAGCTGATGTCGTATCAAACGAGTGTGACGGTAATCACAACGACGACAACGCTTACACTTCTTTCGTTCTTGTAAACGTGATATACCGCCGTTTATATAAATATACATATTGTATTTAATAGATATACAATTCTTTTTGTACATATCGCGTGCGTACGTGTAACGTTAAGCCCGTAGAAAAATCGTGTTGGTATAAACATAAACGAAATAAAGTTCGAACAATCAGCACTCAACTTCGAATTCATTTCATCCAATTGTTCCTCTTACATAGCGCAATTCTGCATTCTTTCCTGTACTTCGATAAATTACATACTACATATACATGTATCTTTAGTTGGTGATTTAAAAGTAGAAGATGGATATGAGATAAATGAAATCATAAAAGCGTTCAAAATTATCGACCACACGACAAATTTTATTTCCTATGATAAAATAGATTTATCTTATAAAGTTTGCCAGCGTTTATACATTTCTAAAGTTATTCGCCAACAGTTTAATAATGATTTCTTATAAAACATGAGGAACGATTAATCGGTTAGAATTTTGTATTCACGTCAGGTAACAATTTCAAATATACGCAAAGTTCGTAGAGAATATTTTACGATGATTAACGATTATATTGAAAATATGAATAAAAATTGCCTGTTTTGAATTTCATTGAAAAAATACCATTGCGTGTCTTAAAAAAAAAATACGCGATTTCAAAGGCATATATAGATAGTACGAGACAGATTTGGAACGAGTTCAGTCTCGCCTCGGGGCGAGCCCGATTTGTCGGTTTTTTTGGCAAGATTAAAGATGTTCACAGATTCTATCTCACTTCGTTTGGACGCATATTGAACAACTTTGTCAAAAACTTCCCCTCGCTTGCTCGCCTAGCGTACTTTATTCATGACGACACGAGGAAACTCGAGCAAGACAGCAGTCTCGCGGATGAATCTCGCGGGTTAGCTTCGTATTGTCTCTATATAACTTTGAAAAAATGATTAAATAGAAAGAGAGAGGAATTATTAATTTCATATACAACGTAGCAACATTTTAAATAATTACATGAAATATATATATTGCGATAAATGTATATGTAAATTAAGCAGAGAGGAACAGAGATAGAGAGAGGGAGAAACATTTTTATGACGTGCCAGCTTGTCGTAAAGCTTCCGTCATGCACATGACGTAAGTCGCCATCAAGTAATCGTTAATGGTACGTCGCATGGTCCATCCTTGATAAAATCCTTCCGGAGATAGCGCCCAATTCGCCAGGAGCAGAGGATAATTTGCTACTACAGCGTAATTATTACCTACCGTATACCTGAATATCATGTCGAGAACTATGAATTAATTGTCTATTTATATACACCGAACAGTGTAATAATATAATTTATAATTTGCAATTATAGAAAACTGCTGCACTTACGCAAAACTCCCACCAAGAATTACCCAATTGAATATGTTAAGCCTTGATTCGTAGGTTGCTTTCGTTTCACTCGAATTATCGTAGAAACGCGACATTTCCATTTCCTGGAATTAAAATTCCAACACATGGTTCAATCTTGAAATATACTTTATACATACCCTGCAATCTTGTCTTTGTCGAAATAAAAAATTAACACTACGATATATATTTAAGATCACTGTATCTTTCGAATAATGCATCGTGGAACCATAGTATGGAATTTTTCAAAACGACGAGTTAATGCGAACCTTTAAATTGCTGAAGAAATTTCGTGTAATATTTTATGAAACTACCTCTGTCTGTTTCTTCTTTATTCTGTACAGTTTGAACAAGTCTAAAATTGATAAGCTAGTTACAACACAGGCACCGAGCGCGTAATATCCATGACAGGAGTACAAAGAGTAAATTAAGCCGGCCATGCTCAAGGTTCGAAAGATCTCGTCTATAATATTGAATCGTTCTTTGTTCCTTTCTTCCTCCAGCTGCATCATAAACGGATCGAACGCTGAAAAATACAAATTTATTGATTTTCGATTAATTGACTGTAAAGCAATACACGAAGTTGATAAGCTACTTACTATAATCCTTAAAGAAAAGTTTGTACGCAAGAACGATCAATGATCGAGAACCAATCATAGCGATACTGGCACAGGCACACGCAACATGTGTTAATAATTTCGAATACTGAGCGTAAGAGTGTCTTATCAAGATGTAAATTGACGAACCGCATGTTAGCGTTAGATTCGTGCACGAAAAAATGGACTCCAATATCATAGCATAGCTTGCATTAAATAGAAGCAAGGATTAATTGATATATCTGTGCATATACTAATGTATGGTACGGTTAAATATTTAAAAAAGTTCAAACACATTGAACGATGAAAAGTGGCACAAATAATTGTCATTAATCGATGCAATCCGTATTGACATCGAAACACGATTAAAGGTAAATGTCACTTTTGCTTTTTATTATATAAGCTTTCTATTATTAACCTTAATTGCTCATTGCTCGAATGAGAATAATTTAAATAGCAATAGAAGAGTATTTCCTATTATCTCACATACCATTCAATTTTTTATCGTTCGTTGAAAATCGCTACTACATATCGTATCATGGACTGTGTATTATTTTTAAAAGCGTATCGATACATGCAACGAAACTAATTTATTCAGAAATCGAAAATAATCGATGGCACACGCGGTCGAACTATACCATGACGAAATTACTTACAATACTACGTTCGCGTGACAGTTCGTTTGACACGATGATACGCGACAGGGTTGATAAGCATGCGTTAGAAAAGTGCGAGAATATCAATGAACGTGCGTGATATGACGCTATGCAAAATATATTTCTCATTGTGATTTGTAAGTTGATTGCGATGTACATGACAATAGCAGCAGAGAAAGTACGTGCAACTGTCGACATCACTGAAAATATTGATAACCATCCCGTTTACAGTAACAGTAACAATAGAGCTATTATAATGGAAGATAATACTGTAAGTACATGCAAAAAGTTTCCTCGAACAATTCAAAAGCGTTGCCATTAATATTTAACAAAATAAAATGTTATAATTTTTTATTTGGTAATTTCGAGAATACTTAATACGTCACGATCATAACCAATTGGCAATCGCTGTTAAAGATTACTGTCACGATCGAATCGCTACTGTCACTAAGAATATTAATTATAGAATGTTGATTATAGAACGTTAATTTTTATGCTACGGAAACAGTGAAAATATTTCAAGAAGATATTATAGTAAATAACGAACGAATGAACTCGTATCATGCTGAGTGTACCGATTTATCAGCGATCCTCGAACAATGGCGGAGAAATATTAATTTACGGAACAATAGCAGTACAGTAGAAAAAAATTTCTTTCGGATATCATCTAAGAACGATTTAGATTTAGTAAATATCGAAGAGACACGGTACAAATCGAAGTCTGTTCCTATGAAGGATCACGAAGTCAGTTATCCTTATCCTTTCACAGATTATATTCATCCCCGATTTTGCGCCGATTTTTCACCTATAAGTACTTATAGAAAGCCACACCATCGGCTTGTCAGGAATCTGAAATCAATTCCGGTTAATCATGAATCGAATTTAAGAGACGATCGTGAAAGGACAAAAAGGGCAAGAAGATGGTTGAACTCGTTCTTTCGCGGCAAACGGAAAAAACTGAATCAGAGTTCTTCGATGGACGAATATTTTAAGTTAGAAGATCAATGGAATAAAACGCATTTATTGCCGAGATTGGTAGAAGCATCGCAGGCGCAACGAATTATCAATGAAACGACATCCGGCTCACCTTCCACAAGCCAAAATTTAGATCTGTATCAAATATTGAGATTACATTTGATCCCTAAGAAAACTACAGCTTTCGTTAAGAAAAGGAGAAAAAGGAATGTTAGGAATAGAAAAGACATAGGTGAGAAAACAACGAATATTTATGAAAAAGAAATCCATGCGTATTCGGATATTGTGCAGCTGCTATATACGACCAAATCGGATATTGAGTCTCAGTTAACTTATAACACTGAACACCAAAGCGAAATAGATAGATTACAGACAACTTTGAACTGGTTAGATCAAATAGGAACTGCAACTGCGTCTAATATAGATACGCATGGTGCGTATGAGGAAGAAAGTACTAAAGGAACTTCTACGTGGCACGGATACGATGATTATATTGGAACAATGGCAATAACGCCGAAAGAAACGATCAGCCTGTACGAATCACAAATAGGTACACGTACAACGTCATATACGATAGAAAACATCCCCATTACCAGCATGACTACGATGCCGCCGCCAGTGCTTGAAACAACTCCTACCAAGTCCATTATTACTCCAACGACAATGTCGCCATCGACAACCGTGGAAACTACTATGCATGAAATTACTGATATTACAATATCATTACCAACGACAACCACAACCTTCCAACCAACAACTGTGAAAAAGACTACTACAGAAGAAACTATAATTACGACGCCATCGACACTTGAAACGGCAACTATCACTCACGTAACTGTTAAAATGTTGTCACCAACGTCAATAGAAACCACTAGAAAAGAACAAACTGTTACAACGACACCCTTACGCGACATAACAACTATCATTCCCTTATATACCACTGTCATAACGTTGCCAACAACAATGGCTAAAACCACTACGGAAGAAACTACTATTACTACAACACAGAGCCCTCAGACAACAATAATCTACCCTATTACAGCCATTACTACAATGTCCCCTTCACCGACTGTGGAAACAACTATTGAAGTAACTGCAGTTATTACAAAACCCGGAATTGAAACAACTACAACACCCACCACGACTACAACCACACTGTCGCCTCAAACAACTGCGGCAACCACCAAGACAGAGATTACAACGGTTACACAACCGGTAACTGAAACGACAACTATCTCTCCCATTACTATCCCCACCACGACGTCCCCGCCAACAACTGTAGAAACAACTACGCAGGAAATACCTACTACTACAACACCCAGCATTGCAACAACTACAACTCCCGATACGACTACAACCACATTGTCGCCTCCCGCAATTGTGGAAACAACGGTGCGGGCAACTACCGTTTCCACAAGAACCACGCCTGAAACAACTACAACTGCCGTTACGACTAGAACCACAACGTCGCCGCCTACAACTCTAGAAGAAACTATTGTTTCTACAAAAGCCACGCCTAAAACAACTACCACTGCCGTTACGGCCCCAACCACACCATCACCTCCTACAACTATGGAAACAACTATAGAGGAAACTGTTGTTTCTACAACACCGTGGATTCAGACAGCTACCACTCCCGTGGCGACTACAGCCACACCGTCGACTCCTACACATGTTGAAACACCTGTAGGAGAAACTTATGTCACTACAACGTCTTGGATTGAGACAGCTACCACTGCCGTCGTGACTACAACTACACCGTCTCCTGCTACAACTGTGGAAACAACTATAGAGAAAATAGTTGTTACTACAACACCGTGGATGGAGACAGCTTCCACTCCCGTCACGATTACAGCCACACCGTCGCCTCCTACAACTGTGGAAACAACTGTATCTACGACAGCCACGTCAGAAAGAACTACCACTGCTGTCACAACTAGAGCCACACCGTCGCCACCTACTACTGTTGAAACAACTATAGAAGAAACTACCCTTACTACAACAACCTCGATTGAGACAACGACCACTCCCGTCATAACTACAGCCACACTGGCGCCTCCTACGACTGTGGAAACAACTATAGAAGGAACTACTGTTACTATAACAACCTGGATTGAGACAACTACCACTGCTGTCGTGGAGACGACTATACTGTCGCCTCCTACAACTGTGGAAACAACCGTGGAAGAAACTACAGTCTCTACAATAGCCACGCCTGAAACAACCACTGTCGTCACGACTACAGGGACACCGTCGCCCCATACAATTGTGGAAACAACTATAGAGAAAACTGTTGTTACTACAACACCCTGGATTGAGACAGCTACCACTCCTGTCATGACTACAGCCACACTGGCGCCTCCTACGACTGTGGAAACAACTATACAAGAAACTACTGTTACTACAACAACCTCGATTGAGACAACGACCACTCCCGTCATAACTACAGCCACACTGGCGCCTCCTACGACTGTGGAAACAACTATAGGGGAAACTGCTGTTACTACGACACCCTGGATTGAGACAACTGCAACTCCCATCACGACTACAGGAATATCGTCGCCTTCTACAACTGTGAAGGAAACTGCCGTTTCTACAATAGCTACGCCTGAAAGAACTGCCACTGCTGTCACCACAACAGCCACTCCGTCGCCACCTACTACTGTTGAAACAACTATAGAAGAAACTACCCTTACTACAACAACCTCGATTGAGACAACGACCACTCCCGTCAGAACTACAGCCACACTGGCGCCTCCTACGACTGTGGAAACAACTATAGAAGGAACTACTGTTACTACAATAACCTGGATTCAGACTACTATCACTGCCGTCGTGGAGACGACTATGCTGTCGCCTCCTACAACTGTGGAAACAACTGTGGAAGAAACTACTGTCTCTACAATAGCGACGCCTGAAAAAACTACCACTGCTGTCACAACTGCAGCCACACCATCGCCTCCTACAAGTGTGGAAACAACTGTGGAAGAAACTATCGTCTCTACAATAGCCACGTCTGAAACAACAACCACTGCCGTCACGACTACAGGGACACCGTCGTCCCCTACAATTGTGGAAACAACTATACAGAAAACTGTTGTTACTACAACACCCTGGATTGAGACAGGTACCACTCATGTCATGACTACAGCCTCACTGGCGCCTCCTACGATTGCGGAAACAACTATACAAGAAACTACTGTCACTACAACAACCTCGATTGAGACAACTACCACTCTCGTCATAACTACAGCCACACTGGCGCCTCCTACAACTGTGGAAACAACTATAGAGGAAACTACTATTACTACAGCAACCTGGATGGAGACAAGTAGCACTCCCGTTACGACGGCAGCCACACCGTCGCCTGCTACGACTGTGGAAACAAGTATAGGGGAAAGTGCTGTTACTACGACACCCTGGATTGCGACAACTACAACTCCCATCACGACTACAGGAATATCGTCGCCTTCTACAACTGTGAAGGAAACTGCAGTTTCTACAATAGCTGCGCCTGAAAGAACTACCACTGCTGTCACGACTAGAGCCACACCGTCGCCTTCTACAACTGTGAAGGAAACTGCAGTTCCTACAACAGTTACGCCTGAAAGAACTACCACTGCTGTCACGACTACAGCCACACCGTCGCCTTCTACATCTGTGAAGGAAACTGCTGTTCCTACAATAGCTACGCCTGAAAGAACTACCACTGCTGTCACGACTACAGCCACACCGTCGCCACCTACAAGTGTGGAAACAACTGTGGAGGAAACTACCGTCTCTACAATAGCCACGCCTGAAACAAAAACCATTGCCATCACGACTACAGGGACACCGTCGCCCCCTACAATTGTGGAAACAACTATAGAGAAAACTGTTGTTACTACAACACCCTGGATTGAGAAAGCTACCACTCCCGTCATTACAACAGCCACACTGGCGCCTCCTACGACAGTGGAAACAACTATAGAGGAAACTACTATTACTACATCAACCTGGATTGAGACAACTACAACTCCCATCACGACTACAGCCACACCGTCGCCTTCTACAACTGTGGAAGAAACTACTGTCTCTACAATGGCCACGCCTGAAACAACAACCACTGCCGTAGTGACTACAACTACACCGTTTCCTCCTACAACTGTGGAAACAACTATAGCGGAAACTACTATTACTTCATCAACCTGGATTGAGACACGTAGCACTCCCGTCTCGACTACAGCCACACCGTCGCCTCCTACGACTGTGCAAACCACTATTCAGGAAACTGTTGTTACTACAACACCGTGGATTGAGACATCTACCACTCCCGTGGCGACTACAGCCACACCGTCTCCTCCTACAAGTGTGGAAACAACTGTGGAAGAAACTACTATCTCTACACTAGCCACGCCTGAAGCAACAACCACTGCCGTCACGACTACAGGGACACCGTCGCCCCCTACAACTGTGGAAACAACTAAAGAGAAAACTGTTGTTACTACAACACCGTGGATTGAGACATCTACCACTCCCGTGGCGACTACAGCCACACCGTCGCCTCCTACGACTGTGGAAACAACTATAGAGGAAGCTATTACTACTACATCAACCTGGATCGAGACAAGTAGCACTCCCATCTCGACTACAGCCACACCGTCGCCTCCTAAGACTGTGGAAACAACTATAGAGGAAACTACTACTACTACATCAACCTGGATTGAGACAAGTAGCACTCCCATCTCGACTACAGCCACACCGTCGCCTCCTACGACTGTGGTAACCACTATTGAGGAAACTGTTGTTACTACAACGCCGTGGATTGAGACATCTACCACTCCCGTGGCGACTACAGCCACACCGTCGCCTCCTACAAGTGTGGAAACAACTGTGGAAGAAACTACTATCTCTACACTAGCCACGCCTCAAGCAACAACCACTGCCGTCACGACTACAGGGATACCGTCGCTCCCTACAACTGTGGAAACAACTAAAGAGAAAACTGTTGTTACTACAACACCGTGGATTGAGACATCTACCACTTCCGTGGCGACTACTGCCACACCGTCGCCTCCTACGACTGTGGAAACCACTATTGAGGAAACTGTTGTTACTACAACACCGTGGATTGAGACATCTACCACTCCCGTGGCGACTACAGCCACACCGTCGCCTCCTACAAGTGTGGAAACAACTGTGGAAGAAACTACTATCTCTACACTAGCCACGCCTGAAGCAACAACCACTGCCGTCACGACTACAGGGACACCGTCGCTCCCTACAACTGTGGAAACAACTAAAGAGAAAACTGTTGTTACTACAACACCGTGGATTGAGATATCTACCACTCCCGCGGCGACTTCAGCCACGCCGTCGCCTCCTACAAGTGTGGAAACAACTGTGGAAGAAACTACTATCTCTACACTAGTCACGCCTGAAACAACAACCACTGCCGTCACGACTACAGGGACACCGTCGCTCCCTACAACTATAGAAACAACTACAAAGAAAGCTGTTGTTACTACAACACTCTGGATTGAGACAGCTACCCCTCCCGTCATGACCACAGCCACACTTGCCTCTCCTACGACTGTGGAAACAACTATAGGAGAAACTACTACTACATCAACCTGGATTGAGACAAGTAGCACTCCCATCTCGACTACAGCCACACCGTCGCCTCCTACGACTGTAGAAACCACTATTGAGGAAACTGTTGTTACTACAACACCGTGGATTGAGACATCTACCACTCCCGTGGCGACTACAGCCACACCGTCGCCTCCTACGACTGTGGAAACAACTATAGAGG
>JACXIT010000133.1:3854295-3867803 GCA_014737525.1 Bombus difficillimus | reverse complement strand
TGAAACAACATTTGCTGTTGAAGTAGAAATTACGTCGCCTACGGTCGAAGTCACAAATGTCACCACAGAGACCATGCCCACTATCACTGAAACGCCGTTGCTGTCTACAACTGAATCGATTCCAGTTCTTGTCACTACAGGAACAACTGAAACAACATTTGCTGTTGAATTAGAAATTACTTCGCCTACAATCGAAGTCACAAATGTCACCACAGAGACCCTGCCCATTACCACTGAAACGCTGATGCTGACTACAACTGAAACGATTCCAATTCCTGTAACTACAGGGACAACTGAGACAACATTTGCTGTTGAATTAGAAATTACTTCGCCTACAGTCGAAGTCACAAATGTCACCACAGAGACCCTGCCCATTACCACTGAAACGCCGTTGCTGACTACAACTGAAACGATTCCAGTTCCCGTCACTACAGGGACAACTGAGACAACATTTGCTGTTGAATTAGAAATTACTTCGCCTACGGTCGAAGTCACAAATGTCACCACAGAGACCATGCCCACTATCACTGAAACACCGGTGCTGACGACAACTGAAACAATTCCAATTCCTGTCACAACAGGGACAACTGAAACAACATTTGCTGTTGAAGTAGAAATTACGTCGTCTACAGTCGAAGTCACAAATGTCACCACAGAGACTCTGCCCATTACCACTGAAACGCCGTTGCTGTCTACAACTGAATCGATTCCAGTTCTTGTCACTACAGGGACAACTGAAACAACATTTGCCGTTGAAGTAGAAATTACTTCGCCTACATTCGAAATCACAAATGTCACCACAGAGACCCTGCCCATTACCACTGAAACGCTGATGCTGACTACAACTGAAACGATTCCAATTCCTGTCACTACAGAGACAACTGAAACAACATTTGCTGTGGAAGTTGAAATTACGTCGCCTACAGTCGAAGTCACAAATGTCACCACAGAGACCCTGCCCATTACCACTGAAACGCCGATGCTGACTACAACTGAAACGATTCCAATTCCTGTCACTACAGAGACAACTGAAACAACATTTGCTGTTGAATTAGAAATTACTTCGCCTACAGTGGAAGTCACAAATGTCACCACAGGGACCCTGCCCATTACCACTGAAACGCCGATGCTGACTACAACTGGAACGATTCCAATTCCTGTCACTACCGAGACAACTATTACCGTAAAATATCCTGTTACAACCGCGGTACCCGCACTTGTAGAATTAACAGAGACCTTATCACCGATATCAGGACATTGGGAAGTTAATATTACTAGCCCTTATGTAAGTGAAACAATGGAAATTTTGACAACTGAGTTGACTGTAGTAACAGCTACAACGACTGAATTTACTATAACAACACTCGTATCCCCTACCATTACAACGACCGAAGAAGAAATATATGAAATATATGAAGAAACAGTTCCTAAGGAAGAATACGAAGAAGAGGAGGAAGAGGAGGAGGAGGAGGAGGAAGAAGACGAGACATTCAGTCCACCTTGGTACGACTATATAGAAGAAGAGAATATAACAACGACGACGCCAAAAATTGAAACACCTACGAAAGAAATTATACGAATAGAAGTTACAATTATCAAAGAAGAATTAAATATTACAACTCCCTTTGTGACTATTCCTGAAATTGTATCTACTACTTTAACTCCATTATTTATCGAGGAAACAACATTGAAAAGTCCAGCTATTGAAACAACAACAGAAGAATCCATTGAGATAAAAATAACTGAAAAGTCTAATATCACTACTTTGAAGTATATGCTGCCACCAACTTTGAAATTCACTACGGAATACTTGCCAGTCGATTATTTGGAAGAAAATATTACGAGGCCGGCGAAAGTTACAACACTCATACCCATAAGTTCTACAAAGATATCGAATATTACTAAAGAAAAAGTTACCAAGCTACCTATTTCTCCTGAATTAACGACACCTATGGTGACACGCACGACGAATCAAGAACAAAAGAAACAACGTCAAGAGGAAAAGAAAGAAGAGTTAATAAAAGAACTGAAACAATTAGAACAAACAGCGGAAATAATTATAGATAGAGAGAAAGAGTTGGATAGAGCAGAGAAAGAATGGGAAATGGATAAGGCAAAACGAATGCACGAAATCTTCCAAAAGCAAAAAGAAATGAAAACCGCTTATGAAACGAAGTCTTCCTCAAAAACGGGAACTGAACGTGTCACTGGAGAACCACCAGTTTTACCCAAAGCAACGCCTTCGGTTAATGCTACGGTCCCCCAAACTGACGTTGTTCCAATGAAACCAGAAATGACAATAAATTCTGCAATGACTACAAAAGATGAACTCGAAGTAGAAGTTGAAGACTTGAAGGAGAAGTATTCTGAAAAAGAGAAATGGCTGGAGATGAAAGAAAAGGAATTATTAGAAAGAGAAAAGAAGCTTCAGAAGGAGAAAGAAGAATTCGAGAAGAAAATAAAGGAAATGGAGGAGAAATTAGCGAGAGGGGAAGAAATTTCATTGACCACGAAGCCCTATTACGAAGAACCAATGCGTACGACGCCATCTTTCTCGCAGGTACCACCTACAGAGAAAACGACAATTGAAATTCGAGAAACAACAGTAGCGGAACCTATAAAAGAGACTAGCGTGAGAAAAATCGTCACACAGTCTCATGATGAAGAAGAGGAAGAAGAAGAACACGAAGAACGGGTGAAAGTAAAAGATACAACAAAGATATGTCTGAATGTTTTAAAGTCAAAACCTTTGGAAGAACAAGCTGAAGGTTTAGTGACGGGAAAACTTTGCTTACCGCTCAGTCCAGATAAATTGGCGTCCAAAGAGCAGAAAACAAAGATCAGTGGACTGCACCTTCGAGAACACGAATGGACTGAGAGTGCATTTGCGAAGGGTCATGAAGAATCGCAGACAGAATTCGAGGAGAAGGAGAATCGATTTAAACGAAACATTTCTCAGAGAGAGAATGTTTGTCCTGAATTTCTGATTAATCAATCCATTAATGGAAATGAAGATATAAAAACGCAGATTGAGCAGCCATTTTCCAAATATGGAAATCATAGCTTTCGGCTTACGAATATTTTCATGATCACTGAAGCGTCAAAGACTACCGAGAAGAGTTATTGGAAAATTAGTAGTACCGGATATAAGGTTAGATCTATGTTGCAAATTATTGAAGTTGAAGATAAAGAGAATGAGGAAGACGATGAAATAATTGTGAAAAGAGATGAAACAGGTGTTGAAAATTGTTATTACGAGGATCAAGTCGAAAGAAATCCGAGACAAGACGAAAACACTTTTCCAGATACAACGGAAAGTACAGATGATGAAATCGAAGGGGAGACTGTAAAATCCGAGATTGAATCGAGCGAAGATAATTCGTTCAAGAATGATGCAAATAGAAAAACAGAATCTGTTCCGGAGAAGGAAACGTATAGTAACGAAGATGAAGTGGAGGAAGTAACTGAAAGCCAACGTATTAAGGAAAAACCAAGCGAAAGAAAATACAAAGATAAAGATAAAGAAAAAGACGGTAAAGGTGAGATAATTTAGTAGACCAAAAATGTAATAGACTAAACGGTTCTAATATATTTAATCAAATTAAACGGAAGATTTTCAAATTAAGTCACATAAAAATTATATGTATTTAGGAAAAGAAAAATTTTTCTAAATATCCCTCTTCAAATTTTCGTATTACATACCAAGAAAACGCAAAACATTTACTTACTAATAATATCGTTATATTTCCATTATTATTTATAATAAGGCTAGTACAAGTTTGTGCACGGTTACCTTATTCAAACACTATTCACTCTGATTTTCAGGTAAAGAAAAATCGAGACAGACACCTGGTCCGGAATGGCCAACGGAAGCTTTAACCGCTTATCACGTAGGTGGTACTAGAATCTGGATGCTAGAGTATCCAGAACGCGAATTTTCGGAACTGAAGGAAGGCGAGCAAGATATGGAAAACGTCGGAGAACGACCACTCGAGGCAACGACTTGCTACTATGTTATTCTTGAGAACGAGGAGGGCAGTCTCGAAAATTCCGAGAAAGATTACGATAAAGAAAATAGCTTTGAATCATCCTTGAAAGAGTATATTCCAAATGCAAACGACTCATATCCCAGGTACAGATAAATCCTGACGCAAAAAATCAGCAAAGAACGATACATAAATTTCACGATAAAAATTCTACTGTTAGGAAAAAAGTGAAGAATTACCATTTTTTAAACTACAATACTTCATTCTCGATAAAATACATACAGTGACTCACAAAAATATTTGATTAGCAACATAATACGTTGAGAGCAAGTTTCTATAAGTGTTCAGATACTTTCATGTGCCACTGTACATAATTTGTATTTATCAGAAGCACCAAAAAAAAAAAAAGAAAAAAATAACGAAAAAGCATAAATCAGTAAAATAGCAGTAAGATGTAACGCGTAATGCTAACAAGTTGTAAAATTTGTATATATGTATATATATGTAAAAGAGTATATTAATAAATTTAATTAGAAAATTCATTTTAAACAGATAGCAATTTCAATCGATTAATGACAGAATTTGCAATGATACCATCGCTATTAATTCGTTAAGCAGTCAGTTTGATTAATTCTTTGGTAGTAACCGTACTGGCCGCAGGTCTCTAATCGGAAGTTCACTGTGGTTCGTAAATACTCGGACTGACAATGGAGTATCTTCGTCAAAAGTTTACCTTTGGTCGGATCGTTTCGTCGACCGTTTTATTTTTTAGTGGAATGAAAAAAGATTTCGTGAAATAACATTGTATAAATAACAATACTGACACTAACGTAATCTATTCTTTTTGCATTGAAAAGAAATTCCCTTAATATTAAATCGAATTTATGATTTATCGATATGGTGTAAACGTGGAATTTATACTTGTTTAAAGAAAGTTCTAATACAACGAAGAAGAATTAAGAAACGTCAGTGGTACATTTATATAATAGTACCCCTACACCCCTATAATATTCCTACGATATTACGTACATTGTACATTCATCAGAGATCATTTTGATGCTACATGGTAAAGGTATCGCATTAAGTATTCACATGGCCATACAAGAATTCCATTACTGAATTTAGATCTAGTTACTACAAATGAGAAAATTGGGGAATATATTGGGTTGGCAACTAAATAATTGCGGATTTTGTCAATACCACCTAATGACAAGATCCGCAATCATTTAGTTGCCAACGCAATAGTATTAATTTTACGACAATGTAAAATCGGAGAACCTTTTATTTTTGGATAATTTTTTTAAAGCTCAGAAACGATACGAATTCAATTTCCATAAATTTCTCTATTTCAATATTTAATATTGGGAATGCGATATCCTTTATTTGCGGACACATCGTTTCACTAAACGATCTAAATTTTATTTTCAAATACATTTATAGCGTGTATTATACAGTGATATTATAATATCTTATTGAAAATTATTTGTACAACTTTGCGATAAATAACTACAAAATTAAAAAGTGTTAAAAATACGTGATATCGAAGTAAAACAGAAAACAAAGACCACGTTCAATCCTCGCTATCCATTTTTGACAGGAAACGATAGTTCAGGAAGGATTATCGAGGCTTTCTCGCGGTCGAATAATTAGATCCGTTGAAACTCGATCAATCTTTCGTTAGACGTGCCTTGTAAGACGATTTCGTTAAATTCAATTTGCCAGCAGTAAGTATTATCGATATTTCATCGGCAATGAAACGGCCATATATCGCTGATATCGCGATCAATAAAATTTATCGATAAAACTTGATGGGAAAAATCGGAATTGTCATATAAATACGAACGGCATGACGAAACTATCCAGAGTGCTTATACACGACGAATTTTTGTAGTTGTGCGCAACTTGTTTTTCAAAGTAAAATATTCATTGAAATTTTCCTATAATTTAGGTATATATAGGACTAATTATCATATGTTCAGTTTACCGTAGAAACAACGCTATCGACCTGGAAAGTTCTCCACTAAAAATGTAAGAGAATGCTCGAATTGGGAACGAGAAATATTTTTTCACGATATGATCGTATAAAATCTCGGAATCAATCATTAAGAAATCTTTCGAGGTACTAGTTTCTTGACACTGACGATCGCCAGACGTTCTTTACACCAGAGTCTAGTGACTAGACTAAAAACACACCTTGTTGAGTCGTGCGCAAGTCGAATGTTTCATCCGAAAGAACAAAAAACGTGAGGATTTTCGTGAGTAATTTTATTATTAACGTACATCTATTTTTCAGAAGAATTTTTTTAGAGTCGAAACATTAACATTTACAATGACTTCTTTCCAGCGATAGCGGCGATGCTTTCATTTTACACGTTCATCGTGTTCTCAGTAACCGAGCGTACTATAAACGTCTGTTACTTGCGAAGGATCATTAGCCAGCCGTATCGGTCGAGGACCATCTAGAAGAATTTCCGCGATCCTTGCCTAATTGATTCGAAGCTTCACGTTCGTCCAGGTATCGCTCGTCCTTTTCTCATTAAGCGTCTCCCGCGATTCACGAGCACGTAAGTGCATGAATAAGTTAGCAAGCATACTGATGGACTTTTGGCCTTGTTAAACGCTCGATCAAGTCAAGATCGAGTCAAGAGTCAAGACCGTTCTCGTCCGAGTGCTATACGTATTCCTGAACCTTATCTCAATAGCCGGAAATTAGAAACTTTCGAAACCTTGTCATCGTTCGGAGAAAAACACCCCTTACATTAGCGAAGTTGACAATTATCATTCGAACATCCACTACTCTCCCTCGTGAATAAGTTACCCAAAATTAATTGCAAACATGAACCTGCAAGCATACATAGTTGTAGTTAGTAAAACGATCATTGAAATGAAAATATCGTGTTCTAGCGAAAAAGGAAGAGAAGAAATCATTTAGAAAAAAAAGGAACGAGCTGTTATCGCAGTGTGGAACGCTGATCACTGAGACACGATGAAGGAATATCAAAGCATAATTTCTGTATTCAATGTTGCGATCGGTTTGTTACTGGTAAGTAATATGAAAAAGTCTTAATTATATTTTAATAAGTTACTATTTAACTTAGCATTGGTCTTTTGGTATCTTTTTTACAAAAGCATCCAACGAGTTTAAGAAATCGAATAATTTAAGAAATAATTTTTATTCGGTTCTGAATGATAAGCCTTTCATGCTGTAAGTAATTAATTAATATACTTGATAAAACTATTCTCAAATTTTAGTGCGTTGTCTCTTCTTTACAAAACCACCCGACTAAGCGTGTTTCTATTATTAATAATTAATAAAAAACAATTTTTCTCAAAGACTAAAAATATTAGGTTCTGAATTATACGAATTTTATCAGTTTTAAATCTGATATTTTGGATTTAATTGTAGTAATAATATTTATAGTAGTTTCGACTAAATAGTGTTTCTCTGTTACTAAACAACTGTCTTAAGCTTGAAGAAAATACGAATGAATCGTTATTGACACGCATAAATTTTTGTTCCAATTTTTTGTTAATGTTTTTCTTAAAATCTACGAAATGACAGTTCATACATAAATAAAATACAAGTAAAATATATAAAATATATTTCTAAACCTTTTTGCTTGATAAAACAAGAATGAAAGTAGAATACCATAATTCAAGGACTGTAGCAAAGATAATACAGTAATTTTTGAGTTAACCATTTAACCATTTTCAAGCTTGAAGCCGAATAATCGCGTTAACCCAAACGAAGATTAAACGAAATTCATTTATCGGATAGTTTGATTACAAGGCCGTTGTTTGAAACAATACGCTGAAACGATAAACTACTCGTAGAACTTAAACCAACGACCGTCTTTGCAGTTGACTGATCGTGGTCCACAGACTTGTCAGAAGTCTCAAAGGGAACGTCAGCTTTTGATTACAGAGTAGCTCGAAGTCCTGAGTCTCGACGAAATTAGATACCATTTGAATTAAAAATAATTATTATTTTACGTTCGTTTTCTTTATTTCTCGTGTATCTTATTAGAATCCCTCGCGTTGAAAGTTGAAAATATGTATTAACGCAATCTACCAACAACAAAGAAGACAATCTGTCAGCTGTATTTGAAAAGGATTTTCCAGGACATCTCCTCTATATCGTTTGGTATTATGAAAGGAACGGTAGCTTTTTTGAACGAAGTTGAGTATATTGGAAACCCGATATATAAAAATAAATATACAAGAAATTATTTGTCGAAGATTGGTACGTAGAAATTTTAATAAATTTCAAGGTATACGTCTCAATGATCAATTCCGAATGAACCAAAGGTTTCATAATATTAGAAAGAACGAAAATTTGTAAGGAGTATCTCAATATTTTAAGATACACAGTTAAATATCTTTTTCTATTTTTGATTCAAAGTATCAGAAACATTAGGATCTTAACGAATCGTATCTTTTAAAAGGTCTTCGACAACGTCCACGGTGCTACTCAATGGCAAAATGAAACAATACCTTCTTGTAAAGGACAAACCTTCTGCGAGAATGTTACGAATTATCCCTTTGACGTGGTGAAGAAAATAATTAGCAAACATTCACTTCTTAAAAATTATAGTAACCTCGATATGGTTAGTATTCATTTTTGTAAAAGTATTTTCATTTTCTAATGGAAGATCATAGGAAGAAAACACGATAAGTATGTATATATGTGTCGATTTTCTCATTTTATTGTCAGTCATTTCTAAAACGGCGGATTAAAACGGAGAATTTAAATGCGATATAATTGGAAATCAAAATAATCTGTTAGATTCAGAGGCCTTTTAGAAATAGCTGAAAAGTTGAAAAAGCTTTATGGAAGCCAAAAACGTAACTATTAAAACGGACAGTATTTTAACATTATGACAAGGAATTAAAAAATTCTGATATTTTTACAATTTTAGAGCGAATTTAAAAAGACGCGTGTAAAGCCAAAATCAAATGAAAAGACAATTTTGGTAACAAGTATGGTACTAATTGATAACTGAATTTTAAAGTTGCTTTCCTGTAGAAGATAGGAAACACGATTTATCATGTTCTTCTCCTAATATTCAATCTTTTTTCTCCAATTTCATATTTTTATTAATCGATTTATAGATTACTTCATTCTTTCACTCTTTTATGACATATTTATATATGATATCTGTAAATGATAGATATGTTGCATTTTATTTTTCAAATTTTATTGATTTTACTTTTAGGTAGAACCACTTAAACCCACTCTACCGATGTACTCAGAATATGGAACGAAACTCTGTCAGTCAATCGTAAGCACGTATAATTTAGTACTTGATTTCTATCTATATATTTCAAAATAATTTCAGGAGAAAATTATCTTTCCAAAAACGGCGGAAAATACGAATAACGAGTGGTCGTACGTCCTTAACACTGATGATGTTGTACAAGGTGTACACATAGAAAAATGCGTGTATGTAAAATACATACATTGTTTATATAAAAGAAATTAACCCCTGTCAGCTCTGTTTGTTTCGCGTCATGAAATACCAGCAGCTTTTTACATTTATATTACTGCTACCTATATACATAGGAAGAAAAATATTTGAACAGATTGGACGATATAAGCAGCAATAACTAATAATTATCGTTGTCAATTTTATCGTTAAATATCTTAAATCAGTGGTCCTCAACCTAAAGTGCGCGTATTCCTAATTGTAAGGGTAAAGACTTATAAGTGTATTATTAAAATCTTCATAATTTTATAAAATTTGTGAAATGTTTGTGCCATCTTCCTATATATATATATATAGTCTATATTTATTTTATTTTATATATTTATTTTATTAAAATATCTTATTTCATTAAAACGATCTTTAAATCATTATTTTTTTATAGCAACGAAGGCAAACGCTGTAGCTTGATAAATGGGTTCGCAAAAGGTTACATAACCGTATGTAAACAAAGGTACGTTCATAATCAACTCCTAGGACTTCAGAAGGGTGGCTCGTACTCCTATCAGCAATTCCGATTTCCATCCAACTGCTACTGTTACGTTGAATACGTCGGCCCTGACATACGGCTCGTCGAAAACTTTCAAAACAAATCAAGCGATATCAATTGACCTTATTAAATTCATCTAAAACAGATGTCTATATTATATCGAAGAATGGAATAATTAACAGGAAATTCCATTATTCTGTGATTTTTCTTTTTTCATAACATTTATCCTTCCGTTATAGCTCGTTTATCCATATATTTTTATTGATTATCTATACGCGATATAATCGATATGTTAGATACAAGATTGTGCACGTAAAGCTTCTTAAAAAGATAAAGAGACGTGTTTATTGCTGTAAGAAATTTTTGCAAGGCAATATTAGGTAACAAATAACTGAACAATTATATTTTAATCTTTTTTATCTTTGTTAATATAGATGAATTTTTAAAGAAACGAATTGTGTTCTTTTATATTTTTATTCTATTGTTTTGTGTTTAATGTTTATTGTTTAATGATCAGACGTTTATTATATTTCATTTATACATGTAAGTACATATGCTTCGAATAAGAAAAGTGACAAAGTATATAATAAAATTAATAAATGTAATCAAATTTGAATATCACGACAGGACGAGGTAATAAAGCGTTACATATGTAAAGTGCGGTGAAATAAATGAAAACAACAACTTTGCAAAAATATGTCCTCAATTTTTTCATTCCATCAGAAACTGTATGAATGACGGAATATTTCCAAGCATTAGACTTTCATTTTATTTTCCATTAAATTTTGTTAAATAAAAATAAAAATATAGTTAATCTTTTAAAATCCAACTTCTTTCGCTTACGTAAGAAAAGATTGTAATTAACTGAAGTTTTTATTTTGATGCGAGATTTAAGAATTAATAATCGTTAGCTATAAAGAGATAATTTGGTGTCAACGCAATCTGTATATTAAAAATAGTAACTAATAAAATACAGTAGCATAGTAGCAACCAAATAAAAAAATTTTTCTTGATATATTTATTTTATTTCACGTTTCGGTCGTTATTTTCAACAGCTGAACATATTGTGATTCAGTAATACGTCACCATGTCATAACACCTGTTAAACTGATAAATATGATATCTGGAAAATAATATGGGAAACAAAGCTACATACAGAACGAAAAAAATTGGAATTTTTTGGTTTCCTGACAACGTATTTCGATAATATTTTCAACGTTATTTTACAATAAAATTTATTTATATTTTATTACCTTCAATGGGATTTGTTCCAATTGTACATTTCTTGTTCAATAATCTTGCTTGCAATGTTTTAATCCTCTCAAAAAGTTTTACATTTATTACCAAATTAAAGATCATCTTCCTTTTTATAAAATCAATTTGTTTTAATTATATTTCCTTGGTTAGTAAATATTGTACATTAGGATATCATTCTGAATACAAAAAAGTATTTAGATTAATAAATTGTTAACAAATTTTCTTAAGATATCAGTTGACTTTAGAATGCATAAATAAAGAACGCAAAAGCACGAATAATTAATAAAAGACGAATTAAAAAATTGATCTTCTGTTCTGCGGAACAATAAAAATTTCCATTTATGTATTTTTCTCAAGATGTAACCAACGTTGTTTCCACTTGTCAAAGCACAATATTCGTCCTCTCATTTCTGAGCTGATATTTTGTTTAATACTGTTTGAAACAAATATATAAAATTTACAATAAATTGTCTTTAATTATGTGTATCTAAACTCATACATGTGTCTTCTTAATACGTCTTTAATACGTTTTCTCAGAACAAGTTACTTGCGTGCAATAATATTTAAACAAGTGACATTAATGATATTAGTATAACTCTGTCACTTATAATAAAAATAACTTACATAATTTACATAAGTACTTTTATATCCGATAACATCTTTTTTTTTACTTATTACCATGTTACCCTGATATCTCGATGTTTCTTAACTTTGACTGTAAAGTTCGAAAATGATAGAATAATAAAACGAAACTCTCGTATCTTGTTCTAAAAATATTATAACAACAACATTAATGAATAATTAAGTGAAAATAACGGCAAATATCCGAAAATACAATACGATTAACGTTCTAGCTAAATGCCAAACGAACAAACATAATTTGTTATTACACGTAACTCGTCTACTTTGCGTTTCGTTATATGTAAATATGCAAACATTTAAGTATTAAAATATCCTTTGCGCAGAATAACAAAGCAAGTATAATTGGGATATTTCAAAATTCTAAATAACATCAACTTGAATAAACCACAAAACTTTTGACAAGTTGTAAAAACACAGCAGGACACATTAATTACGAGAGCTTCCGCGAACGAACGTCAATACCTGTGGCCACATTGGAAATTGACGTCCATCATATCGCGCAAAGAAAATAAACGGAAATAAAAATATGTCTGCGGAAAGAAATATTCGCGGTTGCAGGTGTCGATGTTTAATTTTCATTCAAGTATAAAAGCAACGACTTCGTCACCGTACTGCATCAGTCCGAAAAGGAAACAACTAACCATGAAGATCACGTTGTTGCTGTTGGCAGTATTCGTCTGCGTGCAGATAGCGATCGCAGGCGTGAATATAGAAGCTAGAAAAGAAGGGGATGCGTCTGCAGAAAGCTCCGGATCGAAGAGTTCCCAAGTGGAGAAAAAGGAAGAAGCATCGCAAAGCTCCTCGGCTTCTAAATCGTCAAATGAAAAAGAAAGCGCGGAAATTGGCGGAGGCATAGAAATCAACGGAGGCTTAGAAATCGGCGGAGGCTCAGAAAACGGCGGAAATTGGAAAAACGGTGGAAGTTCGGGAAGCGGCGAGAAATGGAAAAACGGTGAAAGCTCGGAAAACGGCGGAAAATGGAATAACGGTGCAAGTTCGGAAAGCAGCGAAAAATGGAATAACGGCGGAAATTCGGAAAACGGCGCGAAGTGGAATAACGGTGGAAGCTCGGAAAACGGAGATAAATGGAAGAACGGTGGAAGCTCCGAAAACGGCGAAAAATGGAATAATAATGGAAGCTGGAAGAACGGTGGAAGCTCGGAAAGCGGCGAGAAATGGAAAAACAGTGAAAGCTCGGAAAACGGCGGAAAATGGAATAACGGTGCAAGCTCGGAAAGCGGCGAAAAATGGAATAACGAGGGAAATTCGGAAAACGGCGCAAAGTGGAATAACGGTGGAAGCTCAGAAAACGGAGAAAAATGGAAGAATGGTGGAAGCTCGGAAAACGGCGGAAAATGGAATAATGGCGGAAACTCGGGCAGCGGCGGAAAATGGAATAACGGTGGAAGCTCGGAAAGCGGCAAAAATTGGAAGAACGGTGGAAGCTCGGAAAGCGACAAAAATTGGAAGAACGGCGGAAGCTCGGAAAGCGACAAAAATTGGAAAAACGGCGGAAGCTCGGAAAGCGACAAAAATTGGAAGAACGGCGGAAACTCGGAAAGCGACAAAAATTGGAAGAACGGCGGAAGCTCGGAAAGCGACAAAAATTGGAAGAACGGCGGAAGCTCGGAAAGCGACAAAAATTGGAAA